>OZ038459.1:18824187-18948796 GCA_964036195.1 Sphaerolaimus hirsutus
TGCCGAACAAATTGACAAAAGTTCCAATTTGATAATTAATGGCAAGTCATATTTTACTGGCCATATTATTCATGATTCATACTTCACACTAAAGTAAACCTTTTATTCGCTGTCTTACGGTAGCCATTCAACATTCGAAATCCAGTCACGCCGTAGTGAAGAAAAGCATTTCTGTACACAAAAAGTCAGTTTTTTTTGCTTGCCATTATTCAGGTGTCAATGGCAGCAGCTCTTCTATGCCACTTTGCAATTTTTATTTTCACAGAAACCTTGATTTTTCCTGACCAATCACGCATCAAAATTAGACCCAATTTATGGCATTATTCAATACTCTTCAATTGGTAATTACATGATTTTTTCGAGCTCAAGTGTCTTTTGAGTCAACGAGTTTCTCAGCACGCCATATTTATTTATGGTTTTTGTTGTTTTTGAAATTCATTTTTCTATTGTTTCTGGTGAATAAATGTCCTGGATTTTGGTGTTGTCGTTTTATTATTTTTTCACTCGCCACCTAGGTAAAATATGCTATTTTTAAATAGATTTTTTTACATAAATTTTTTAAACATAAAGCTCTACACGCTAGTTTACTGCCGCAATTTCGTAATGTAATAACATGTTTTAACACATTGGAGCTCGAATTGATCATTTTTGACGTCCGTAAACATTAGTTGACGTATTTCCCATTCCGGTCAACTCAAATGCGTCCATAGTTGACAGGTCAGTTCCCGAAATTTCGACCGTGATCTGTCTTCACGACGGCTTTAATCACCAACCACGCAGAATTATTCACAAAGGAAACTTTTTATCAATCTTTTGAATTGAAAATCGGATGACCATTTCGTTTTTCACCAATAGGAAGGATGTACAGGAAAATGACAAACGATAAATACCATGTGTACAATTTACATGACAAAAATACGTATCTGTGTTTGGATAAAATTAGGTCAGATGTTTTGATAATGGCAACTACCGAAAAATAAATAAATATAATGGGTCCCCAGAGTTGACAAATCGGTGTGAATTCTCAGTGTAAATTTAGGTTTGTTTTTGCGCAAATTCTAATCGCCTACCAATATGAAATTCAGATTGTTACTGACCTAATTTTGACAACTCTGATTCGCAACGTTTTCAAGGATTTTTTCGTCCAAATGTTTAAAATATGCGACCCCATGATTACTATTTTGTTTATGACATAACAGTTATGTTAATATACCCAACGGCATTTTTCATTCATATGTTATTTTCAGTGGATATGACAATGTCCACAATTCGCCGAACCAGTTTAGATGTGCACAGGGCAATTATTGTAGTTTCGATAAAAATCCTTTTGAAAATAGATGTTTCATGCCTAAATTTACTGTTATCTGGATGGTCAATAGTTTTGTTCAGTTGTAAAATGTGTTACGATTTTTGCCAATTGTCCAATAAACCAATTATCCTATCAAGCTGCGACCACGAGTGCTCGTAAATTGTATTTAATTTTATCAATGGAGTTCGTAACTACCTAATAGATTTAACATTTTCCTTGCTGTCCAATATATTATTATTTTTTCAATTTTTCTTGTATTTTGCGCAAACTGATCTATTTTTCACGATTTTTTTTATTTCACGGATCTCTATTTTCTTTTGGGCGGTGCCCAGTTTATTTGCAGGCATAAATTTTAATCAAATGACACGCTGTAACCATTTTTTATACCTGTAAAAGTGTTCAACCTTGCTTATATTTACCTGATGTTGCGACAACAAAAGTGTTTTCTCCCATAAAATACTATCAACGGGGGGCAAAGGTGCTCCATCAAATTTGTGAAAGGATGGGCCAACATTTACAGTATTGTACAGTTACTGTATTGTATTACATTTTACAAAACATGCCGCCATCTTGTCTTAAAATATTGCACGCATGGAAAAAGTGTGGGTAATAATGCAGTGATGGGGGAATGTTTGTTAAAAGTAATGCATGTTGTCACAGGTAAAAGCATTTTCATTTCTGTATTTTTGCAGACTTGGCTCGCTTCCAATTAAAATTGTAATGCCATTTGTATTTTCATTGCACAACAAAAACTAAGCGACCTCACATTAAAAGGACCCTCTCATATAAGGACATTGGAAATGTTTACCCATCACAAACTATCAAATTAAAGGAATGCCGAATCAATAATCCAATCCTCAAATACTAGCCTGCCAAAACAGAGCACTTGAAATTTTGCAAAAAAATTGCAAATTTTAAAATTTGCAAATTTTCCGCCGCCGCCGCGTTCAGCTAGTTGAGCATTACGCCACATGAGCGAGCGAATTAAATGACGCATGGAGCATTCCCTTTTTATTTTTGCGGTAACAGTTCATTTGCGAATGGGCCAATTTAGTCATGTGACAATTTCCATGGCGCAAATGCGGTGTGTTGGTTTTTTTTGTCGGTGTGAAAGTTTCGAGTGATTTTTTTTGTGCTGCAATCAATTTTTGGCTCAGAATCTACTTTTGTATTGCTATTTCTGCACTCACACAATTCGGATGAAAATTTCCGGTGTGAAATGGCTTTAGAACAGGTAAATAATTGTCGCTTTCGTTCGCATGACACCACGCAAATTTATTATTTTCGACCTTCGCAAATGCGGACCGAAAAACTTCACTTTTTGTGCCGCCCGCATCCATAAATCAAATCAAATCACTTTCCCATCTCGTTTTTGAATCGCGCCTCATTTATTTTTCGCCTGGTTTACATTTAATCGCGGCGCGCATGTTTCCCTCTCAGAAACATTATCAAATAAATTTAATGAAAATTACACGGTGGTCATTTTGATTGACGCACAATTGTAGGTCACACTTTTGGGATTCGTGACTTGTTAAATTGTTTCTGGTGCTGCACATTTTTCTATTTTTATGTGCTTACTTTGTTTGTAGTGCTTCACATTTTATGACATTTTGAATTGAAATTGCTCGCTGTAGTCTTTTTTAATCGAAATGTAATACTAAAGTATTTACCTACATCTTTACCGTGCCAAATACTTGAGGAAACATACATAATAACTAGGATGTAAATACTTTTATGACCTAAAATATGTTTTAGTATTTATGTACACAGGTAGTTTCATCTTTTGTTCTATTCTGCTACGTTTTAGTGAAATATCCTATTCTTGTAAACATGAAAATATACCGTAAACCCTTGATTTGTTCCCTTTACACCGGAAAAGTTTTTCCTGTCAACTGAGTGAGGAAACAATAATCCCCCATTGAATAATTACCCAACCAATAGTCTGTGAATAAATTTTTAGTAGGGAACTATTCGAGGATTATCTGTTGTTTATTATTTTTGTATTGTTATTTATGTGCCTTCGCATAAATTACGAATTTTCTAAGTACGGCAAGTTGGCAACTGATTTCTTCCAATTTTTTTCTATTCACTCAAACTTTAATAAAATATCACATCACGCCTAATCCTTACCCGCAGGGCACCCCACCGCCACCCACTGTTAAAAAAATTGTTCCACTAAAATTCACATTAAATCGCCTCAAACACCCTCAAAACCTCCCGGAAAATGTCGGCGACGACAGAGTCGCACCTGCAACAAGGAGCCTTTGTGGACAACATGTTGGGCGCGGACATGAACCAGTACATGATCCCCAGACCCAGGGTCGGCGGCATGCAGTGGGTCAGGACTAGGGGCAGGCAGGGATTCTATATGAGCATTAGTAGGAGGGTGGGGCAGCAGGCTGCCAGGCAACTCTTGGGTGGGTTTATACATTTGCGGTTACCTTTACATAACTGCTTCTGGGTTGGCGTAGAGTTGTTAGAAAAATCTTAACGTTTTTCAACAGCTTTACGTAAACATAAATTATGTTTGTAAATGAAAATTTATTTTTGTCAGTTATTTAAAGTTTTACCCCACGCAATACAGTAATGTTGAATCACTCAAAAGTAGTTTCAAATATTTTTTGTGAAGTTTATTTCTAATATGAGCAAAAAAAGTTTATCCACAGTAAGTGTTCCAAAAATGGTAAATTTTTGGACAATATAGTTGAAAATAATCTCAAAGAATCTCTCTAAAATAAATTGTAATTAAACCCCTCTAAAAGGCTCTTACAAATTGCATATAAATATAATATATTTTTGAACGATTTTTTCATATTTTTAAAAATCTCAGAAATTCTCTCAAATAGAAATAAAACAAAACATGTCTGACAAATCATCTATTTTTAAATTTTCTTGTATTTTTTAATATAAATTACCCCAGAGATTTTTTGGAACACTATCCACAGTTTGGGCTGTTGCCAAGCTTTTCACTTCTTTTGCCATCAGAAATATTCCTTTCAGGTGAACAAGCAAACAGGCGCCAAAGACCCGCCTTATCTGCTGCCATATTTGAGGCTCCTCCAGTTGACAACAAGCCACCAGAGAATTCAACTGACTTACATTCAGTTGACGGCAATGGGAAGCAGGAACAGAATGCGAACTCAAATTTTGGCCAAAATGAGAATGATGAAAATAAAAGGAATAATACTCAAAATACACAGAGTACCAACAAATGTGTGGATGATGATTGTGGTGATTTGGCTAAATGTGTCCCTGATAGTCAGGGTGGTAGTCAAAATGGAAGTACAGAACACTGGGGTTCTCAACAGCTGGCTGTGAGGGGTACATTTCATGTGGATGATGACAGAAAGGTCAATACACCTCAAGGTAATGACACTTTAGCTTCTATGATTGTGTCAATTCGTCATACTGTACTTCACTTGATGTTACCATAATTTCATGAATGAAATTATGTGACAAATTTCGCACTTAAGTATGCCTAGTGAAGCCAAGTTCCAATGAGGGAAGTGTACATTTTTTATTCAGGTAGTTTATGGTAGATTTCCATGCAAACTGCGTGGTAGACCATACACTGCAATCATGCAAAAATCCCACCACACACAGAAAAGTTCATTCCACACCCAATCTCAGGCAACCAAACACCGCTGGGCAACCCCGATGCTCAAATCAATGACCCAAATGCTCCCTGTGGGCAACAATACAGTGCATCGATGCGGCCAGCCGACCCAGTGCGCGATTATGATTTGGATGATGATCTTGATGAGGAATTGGAGGGGGATTGTGATGATGATAAGAATGATGAGGTCTGTGGGAGGGGGGGGGGGTGAATGTGAAGTTTTGGCAACTGTAGAGATTGCAGTAGCCTGTGTCATAACTTTTGTCTTTTTTGAATGAACTGTTTACAATTGTGGGGATGAAAGAGCAGCTACATACACTCATAGAAAAAAGTCTTTACTCTCCTGATAATGAGAAATTATTTCCATTCTCCCAATTTATGTACCACTCCTGTTGGGGTATGAATGATAATGGTCTGCCATATCATAGACTATAAGGTGTCTTTGTGTCACATACCGATTTTCATGTCACTCAGTGCACAACATAACATTATTTCATCAAAAAGTTGCCCAAAATTTCAGTTTCCAGATAAACAAACCCTCACACCCACTCAATTCAACCCCTCACTCCCAGACCAACAATTCTGACAACAGCAGCAGGGGTTCCAGCATTCCATCGCCCAATCAACACCAACACATCCCTCTGGACATCCAACACGAGCTGCACACCCAACGTCCGAGGCAGCAAAATCTGTACGCCGCCTTGGTTGATGATAGGGATGCATATGTCCACAGGGAGGGCCAGATGCGAGCGATTAATGGGAGAGCTCAACCGCCGATGGTGCCACCCAGGTGGGTTGGGGGGGTTCTATTTTTGTCTACTCGACACTTTTTGGGACCACAATTTGTAACATTTGTCACTTTCTAAATACAAAGTCATTTTGGTTTTGTCAATATTTACTACTACAAGGTTGTTATAATGGGTTTGAAATGTGAATATCAGTGTGATATGTCTCAATAAAGAAACTCTTTTGAAATATAAAAGCACTTTCAAGCTTATTATTTCTTTCGTGCAGGAATGGCGCCAGCGCCAGGAATCGCCCCCATCCAGTGTCAATGGCTAGAGTCTAAATTTTTTGCCAAAATCTTTCATCCTTGAGTTGAGGCCGGTGATTTCTTCTGAGGCGCGTTTTCAGAGCACATCACATGTTGTAATGTATTTTATTAACTTTTTTCTGATTACCTATGTCGGGAATTGTGATTTCAAAAAACATGTCGTTCAATGTACTACTGCTGGTCACAAAAATAACATTAACCGTGTTTCCTCGAAATACCGCCGGGGGGGGGGGGTACTTTTTCATGGTGCAAATTTTGAGGGGGTTAAAAGAGAGGGGGTATTTCGAGGAAATACGGTATATATTTTGTAAATACAGTGATTTTGTTTATCATTAGTTTAGGATCACATCACACACACACTTCGTGGTTCGGTGAGTGAAGCCTTTCATCACTTAATTGGTCCGATACGATTTTTTCGTAGACCGATACATTGACGCTGCACACACTAGTTTACTACGTAAAAATTTCGTAAACTAATAAATCAACTTTGTATGGCATTTCAGTTTACTGGAATCAAATGTTCGTCAACTACACTTGACCGAGAGTAGAAATCAAGTCAACCCTGCATGGGTTTATGACTTATGAATGGTTTATGAATGGGTCAACTCAGTCAACTAAAATTTGTTGAAGGTGGATTTATGAGTTGACTAAGTTTTTATAATTCCATTCGTAAACTAGCGTGTGCAACAAACTTACCTAGTAATGGAACTGTCTGCATCGATGCGGTCCGACAAATTTCGCACTTTGGTGCCACTGCCAATTTCTAGAATTTTGACGCGACGTTCATATTATTGTTTTACATCGCTTTCGATTGAATAAGTCAATGAAATGTCGTGTTCATTTCCATGCCATCAAAAAGCGAATCGAATGTAGTGAATAAATACATCCGTCAATCGAAATGATAAGTCAATAAATTCAAAAGGGAAAATAAACAATCAGTGCACAATGGGCAGCAAATGGCAGTGATGCATATTTGTCGGTGGCAAAAAAATGGTTTTCCGGTGGTGAACGAGTTGACTCCGCGAACTAGTTAGTTTACGCCGAAAATTTGTCAATCACTTTTGCTAACCTTCTTTGTATTTAGAAACAGTTAGCGAAAGTGTTTGACAAATTTCTGCCGTCAACTGGTTAGCGGAGCTACAATAGGGTACATACAAAAATGTTATCGAATTCAAGAAAATACTGACTGGTGTCAGAGTATGCTGGAAACTGGGTACCTACCAGCAACGATAAACGTTGTTTGACTGTAACGTTTCAGATGAAACGTTTGCATTAAGTTCCAAACAAGCACATACATTACACAAACTGCGAACTGAATTACTGAAACTCAAAAAACTACACGTGTCCGTCAACTGGTCAAATCGCCGCACAAGTCATAGTGCACATGCTCATATTACTAGTGGGATTTTCCGCCGCTGCCACAGACGCCGCGTCAAGTCCAGCGTACAGATAACACATTACCGAGTTTGTCATCGATCGGGAAAAGTAGAACTTGAAACAATCCCAATATTTCGGGTCGGTTGGCTGGACGCCTTCGCAGGAGTCGCGGCTGAAAGTGCGTGGACATTTGAGAGATTATGGTAGTGGGTAGTTGATTGAAGGGGTGAATTAGGGAGCGTTCACAGCTTAGTGAACAATGAAAGGTGAAGCGTAAAAAAGTAACCGATGATTATTTTACGCAATAACAGTGAGAGCTGTGACGTTTTTTAACGAAAAATGAGCCAACGTAAAATTGATGAAAATTTTACTGATTTTACGTCAGTCAGAAAGCATTTACCATCGTATTTACCATGGCTCATTTCCAATCGTATTCACATTTTTCCTTCAAATTAAAAAGTCACATCTCTCGCTAAAATTTCACAGGCAACTTTTTTATTTTGCCTTCACTTTTCATTTTTCCCCACGCTGTAAACGTTACTTTACTGACAGTTCCACATCGCCGACGGCGCCCCATGAAAATCCATTGCACAGCTGGCCCTTTTTGGTGTCAAAGAGATAGTTCATGTAGCACAGCCGCTGGAAAAGTGCCAAAGATTGGTATGATGTTTTACAGTACTGGGTATTTACTTTGTCACAAGTTGTTTTAGCTAAACTAAATATAAACAGTCACACCTGATTCATTGACTTGCTTTTTCATTCGGTGGCACTTCTAGATACTGTAAAATTTCTTGCAAAATGTCAAATTTCATGTCAAACTTCTACAGTTGACAGTTGACACTCTACATGATACAGGATTTAGGAGTATCCCCAGGTCTTCATAGCCACGTAGTTTTGCAACCAAAACTTTCAATTAAAGTCGAAAATTCACTTTCATCTCATAAAAATATCATTCAATAAAAAGCATTTATAAATAGCACCACAAACCTCGCATTCAGACTTGCTAGCCGACCCAACAACCACTTTGGTTTGTTCGGCCACTATGGCGGTGGGGTCGACCGGGTTCAGCGACAGCTCCACCGTGCACACCTCCGCGTCCACCAAACCCACGCTCGCTGAGTGTGTGGTTATAATCATGTTTGGTTTGGTAGGTTGTTTGGAGGTTGTCACGATGGCAAACAAAAATCCATTTTTTGGAATTTTAATTCAAACGCCTGCAAAAAATCCCTGGAAATAAGTAGAAAATTTCTAAATTTAGAATGTACTGTCAATCAATTTATTGTCGATGCATGTTAAATGCAAAAACACAGAGACATAAAGATATATTCAAAATTGACAGAGAAATCTGAAAAGTGTTGCTAAAATTGGAAAATTCAAACAAAAAAATCTTAAAAAACTCGAAATTCGAAAAGTCATTAAAAATTCAAACACTTTTCCCACAGGGATTGCCATCGTTGGTAAATTTGAGCTAACAAAATTTTTTTAGATAAAACTCGTAGAAAAATTTACCCCCACCGCACTGCCTGTCGTGCAGCGCGTAGGTGCTCGTGTCCTTGCTGATGCTGCTCGATATCGATTCGAACAGTAGACAGCGATTTTGCGCCGCTGCATCAGTTTCGGTTGAGTCACATTGACAATCTTTTTATTGTGGTATGGCAAAAAAAAACTGAAAAAAGGTTGAAAATCAAACAGACGATCAAAAAGAACTGCATTGCACCAGTCGCTATTGGCATCGCAGGCCGCCGTGCAGTCTCCACCGTGAGTTCCAGTGAGTTCGTCCATGGGCACCTTGATAAAAAAATAAGTATGACTCATTCCAGCATCCGAAAGAAAATACCAGGGGCAGTCCCAGACCCTTTAAAATGCCCTGTAAAATATTCAAAGACATGCTAAGTGTCAAAAGTCATGGAAAATGCTCTGCAAAATGGCAATCGAGTTACCATTTTCAGGGCATTTTACATTATTTTTGACACTTTGCATGACATTTGACATTTTACAGGATCTGATATTGCCCCCAGGCAGTACCGCACTGTGTTGTGTAAAGCGTAAAATGTCATGCGAAATCTCATAAAAAATTGTCAAACCTCGTGCAAAATGTCGAAAGTTCAGCAATAAAATTTTTTTCTTTTTTAATTTTGATTGACAATTTGACACTTCACATGAAATTTCAAATTCGACAATTAACACAACACTTTACAGAGTGCTTGATAACCACCAAAGCTACACTTACGGACAGTACGCCATACAATGAATACCTAATACCATTTTTTGATGCATAAGGTCACGTGGAAAATGGTGCATTTAATTAATCAAAAGTGGAAGCAACGTGATGTGATGAGAAAATTGTCTTAAATGTTTGTTCGTATATTCAGATGAAATATGGTAGACTTCATTGTAAGGTCAGTAGACTATACCACATTCTCACCATGGTCATTCCCACGCCAACCACCCCGCTGGGCTCGACCAGTTTTCCAGTGTCCACCCACTCACAGGCACCCGCAGTGGTGGTCGTCGTGGTACTGTCCGTGGTTGTCGTGGTCGATGTCGTGGTCGTCGGTGTGGTTGTAGTGGTCGTGGTAGGTGTTGTTGTGGTCGTGGTAGGTGTTGTTGTGGTTGTGGTAGGTGTTGTTGTGGTGCTCGTGGCTGAGTGAGAGAGGGTTGATGGGGTGAGAGTGAATGTGCCTTATAAGTCTCATGAAACTATGCACGCGCAGTTATTTATGTCTAACGTTGGCAATGTGCCAATGAAATTAAACGCGTGTAGGTAATATTCTTAACAAGATACGATAATTGTTTTTGTTAACATTAAAACGTAACACTTTTCGCAGAAAGCTATTTTTCATTACTTTACAATATTCGCTTCCACTAGTTATCCAATATGAACCACGCTACGGTTGTGTGATGTTACAAAAGTTTATTTTTTTCCAACCTTTTTCAAAAAGAAATATATTTTTTTCCTATTTTGGTTATTTTCTGAGATTAAAATAAATGAGATTTTCTCAAAATGACACTTTTCAATGCTGATATAGAATGAATGAAAACCAAGCAAACTAGTTGTGGTGGTCGTTGGTGTTGTGGACGTGCTCGTTGTCGACGTAGTTGTTTCTGCAAACGAACATGCACAAATACTAGCAAAACATTTTGTGCCTACGTGAAGCCCAAAAAAATATCATGACATACGATGTAAAAAGGGCCAGGGTTTTGGCGCCAAGCGCCAAAAATTCCTTTTCCCCGCCAGCCCTAGTGGGAACCCCAGCGCCAAGCGCCAATGGAGCCAGAGCAAAATGGCGCCAAGCGCCAATGGCGTCAGGGCAAAATGGCGCCAATAACCAAAGGATCCATGGCGCTTTTCCATCGCTAACCACAACCCCCCACTCACGCTGCACGCAGTCCAGCAAGTACACCGAGTAGCTTTTTTGCGTCCCTGCAGGGCTGGCGGCGGCATCGATATCCCCCTGCGTCAACCCCTCGTACACGTAGCAGTTCTTGAATAGGCCCGCAGTTTCCACTGCCCACCCATTGCACACTGAGATTCCATCCCATTTTCCGGCTATGCAGCGGGTCATGCACTGGCGCCAGGAGGCTGCGTTATGTAGTCCGACTTTTGGTGGCTTTTGATAGATTTTGATTTGGAATTTTGATGTTGACAGTTGGGTAGAGCGAATTGTTTTTGGAGAAGTGAGATCAAAACTTAAGTTCACTCGGTTTTGATGCGACGTCAAAATCTCCGTGATCGGGATGGGGGATTTGTAAATTAGGAGTCGAGATTCTGATACAAAAATTTAGGGATTGGGGTCAAAGATTTATGCTTCGGTATCGGGCTCGGGGTTGCGATCGCTGAACCAAGAAACCTATCGGGATTCGGGATCGGGATCCCAATAATTTATCCCAGATAATTTGAACCCCACTCCACAGCACAGAACACCTCAAACTTCCCAACCTCAAGCAACCCCCCCCCCCCCTCCAACCCACACACAGTGCCCACCAACAACCCGAAACCAGCGGCGGCCAGATCCGCATTGGCAACTTTGCCATCCGTCTGCGTGTACTGGCAAACTTCGTGCGCCGGCGTGCCCGAACACGACTCCTGGTGGCAGTCTCAGACCCTGTAAAATGCCCTGTGAAATGTCAAGTGTCATGCAAAGTGTTGCCAAATGCAAGTGTGTCAAGTCGACTCGGTTGCCATTTTGCAGGACATTTTCCACGACTTTTGACACTTTGCATGTAATTTGGCATTTTACAGGGCATTTTACAGGGTCTGGGACTGGCACCTGGTACAGGACCCAGGTTGAATCGGGTCTGGTGTAGACTGTTCCCAGCACGTCTGTTACTAGGCGACATTCACTACCTGGGGGGGGGGGGGTTGATAAAGTTTGTGCACTGTATACCTAAATACTTACTTTTCACGGGTCTATTAAAATGTACACCTAACATAACCCATCTGAATAAAGAACTGATATTATTTTCTAAATTACCTACCTAAATACATTACATTCACTGTAAGATGAAACGTAATGCGTTGGAACGTTTTTGCACGTGGAACTCTAAACGCTGAAATTAGAAATTCTAAAGAAAACAACGCTTTTAAAGGGTAAAAAATTCAACTCGCATGCAAATTGTGCAAAGGATTACAAACTAAACTTCAATATTTCCGTTTATTCCAAAACAAGGAAATACAATTCAGCACTCTCAGAATCAAAAACGTTCGAACGCTGAACCAAAATTTCAGTGTACCACGGGACAACTTCTGTGGCCACCAGTCACTGAGTTAACTATAGCTATCTCGGGGACATGATACTCTGCCCTCGCACTCATATATGTCTCACGTTGGAAGCGTGCCAATGATCATGAAGCATGCGATTTTTGTGCAAAAGATGAACAAAATCATTGTTGTGAATGAGTTAACGTATAGCGGTATAACAGCGATGACTTTTTCAACTTTTTTTATGAAAATCGCATGCGTAACAAAAATCGTTGGCACGCTTCCAGCGGGAACCACGCGTGCAGGGTGTAAAGTGACTGGAGTATATCCACCACAAACCATTGAAAATGACAACCGACCATTCCACAAATATCCAACGCACTCGCTCCCAGTCGGATTAGAATCGCAGTCGGTCGCGCAAGTTGCGGCATCAGCGGAAGAAGTTGCGGTCACCTGCGAAAAAAATTTGAAAAACTTTTTTACCGTATTTCTCCTAATAGAAAGGGAGGGTCTTCTCTTCAGTAAAAGGGCGTCTCCAATAGAAAGTACACTTTTTTGGGCCACGAAATAAATAGAAGGGCGGTCTATGATAGAAGGGTCAAAACTGCTGGAATTTTGCTAATGCGTAAAAATAATTAGAAAATGTCAGCGGACTCTGTTATTTGGTTGTTATTTATTTGTTGCCATTTTAAGATTACCTATATTTATGTTGAATAAATTCTATGAATCGTTGTCTGCAAAACATCACAGCTATCAGCAAGTTTGTACCCGTATTTTTTCGGGAGAAAACGTAAACGTACTGACGCAGTAGGTACACGAGTATACGTATTTATCGAGTAAACGTAAATACGTTTTAACAACTGAGGTGTCAGTCAATACAGCTTGCAAAACTTTGGCATAACTCGAGTAAAAAACTTCGCTGAAAATACGGCGAAAAGTTAGAAGGGCGTCTTCAATAGAAAAAAAAAGATTACGTAAAAATTGTTTTTGACATTTTTTTGGCCGCAAAATCTCGGTTTGTCGCATTTTTCACCTGGCCGAAAGTGGGAGCGCCCGCGTCGACGTTCGCAGACACTTCGGCGTAGCTGCCGGTGCCTGATAAAAAAGTTGTTTAATTAAAAAAAATTAAATTTCAATTGAACGGATTCACAATGAAACAAACATTGCGCAGCCACTTGGGCTGAAAATTGGTTGACAATTAAAGCCGCAATTAATAGATGCTGTACGGCATAAACGGATTTCATGGTGTCTTTAGATTTGATAAATATTTAGTATTTTTCGATTGTGTTTAATTGATTGAATGTAAATAGGTAAGTAACTTGTAAAGTTCTTCACATATTGTGGGTTTCAAATATAAAATTTACGTTCAACGTTTAGTTCGGTACACCAATTCTAGAATCCTGGTCAAACATCGCTTTTATACCAGTTTGAAAAAAAATGTTTTTGGAAATAGTAATCTTAATGACAAAACATTTCGCGGTGTCGGTGGTCGTTTTAATGACACCGTGTTTGTGTTTTGATATTTGAGGTTATTATGTACATCATTACTGAATAACAAACTTGTTTACAAGTCCGGAAACACTTTGTAGGTATAATATTTTACCATCATTAAAATAAATACTAGCGGTATTTACATTTTTTTAATACTTGTAAAATGTGGGAATAAATTATCTATAAAATAATCTAAATACACATTTCATTGATGCCGGTGCTGTCGGTGGTAGAAAGATTATGTACACCCAATTAGTAGCGATGGCAAACAAAATTATGATTTGAAGACTGTGTTTCAATTGGCCAGCCAGGTGAAATATTCAGGTGTTGTCGCATAGTTCATGGTTGCAGCACCAGAAAAAGTTCACTGTGGGCTAAGAAATGGCGAAAAGTGCAGCATAAAAAGCCAGGCATGTTCAGATTCAGCATTTTGGATTACCTAATCGATGGCTGGATATTCAATCTTCAAACTAGAAATTAAAAAACAAAAAAAATTCTCAATTTTTCTGTGAATCAAGTTCCTACCTGACAGACCTCAGTTAAGTGGTGCACATTGCACAAACCCATCATACAAACCTGAGTATTGCTATAGTCAGAGACAGCTCAACAGACCATTCCATGCTGCCAATCCACAATTTGAATCAAAACTGTGAAGCCAATGATGAAAACCAAATGGAAGCCATTGGAAGTGAAATCTGTTCAATATGGGGTTCTGAACTGGAGCATGGAGCTCAACAAATCAATCATATTCAACATGCTGTACAGTAATTGGATCTGTTTATGCATTAAACATGCAACAAAATCAACCTGTCAAGTGTGTGGGTACCTGAATGGCATATTGTTTTCAACTTACAGACTTGATAATAGTGCTGATGTGTCAATTGTGACCCACTATTCATCTAAATATACTGTGTAAATCTAATAAACGTGTCAGCGTATATTGTGGGATGATTTAGATTAAGTTAACAGTAGCGTTGTCTGCAAGTATTCAGTTTATCTTGATAAAACTGCGATTACAGCTCAATGTAAAATTCAAATGGAAATTAATTTACAAATTGGAATGTTGGATGTTGATGGATGTCTCCAATTTTACATGAACAATGTACTATGTAAACTGGTGGAAAATATACTTGGGAAAATGATGTCATCGAAGTCCCAGCTGCCCAGCATTGAGCTTTTAACTTTTTTAGCTTTTAACAGAACTTTTAAAAGTACGGAGGAGGATGAATGAGATGAATTTAAATTTCGATGACAACGTTTTCCCAAGTATATTTTCCACCAGTTTATGACTGTGACCAATCACACTTGAGTGTTGGACACGATTGAGGTATTTATCAATATATTGTCCATAAAAATTGGAGACATGCATCATCACCCACTTTCATGTAATTCACTTTCACATTTGAATTTTATGTTGAGCAGTAATTGCATGTTAAATGACATAATTAATTTCAATACATTCCTGGTTTCTGCATGTTCATGTTCCGCCAGCACCCGACTTTATCATAATAAAATAAATAAATGGCAATTTACATTTACATAAATTGACTATGAGGCATCGTAATGAAAATAAAGGCAATTAAATCTGTACAAAAACGTGTAATAATTAGATGAATCCAGAAAAGTAAACTCACATGAATAACCATAAAGCAATGTAACCAAGTGAAAAATCCATGAGTCAAGTGACATGCCATGTGAGAATCTAGAACAACAAAAATACCCAAAACCTACAAAAACTCAAACTTCATACAAAGTACCAACCCAACAATAATGATCACAAAAAATCTGGTCAAATTTTCTTTAGACCATCCACGTGAACCCGCCGGAACTCCACTTCTCAAAGGACCACACAACCTATTCACTTTTCCGCCAGAATCCTTCTGGGCGGCACAAAAACACTCTTGTCCATGTAAAGAGTGCGCCGCAGGTAGTGCCCTACACCTGGGGGCAGTCCCAGACCCTGTAAAATGCCCTGTAAAATGTAAAATGCAGTGTTTAAAGTCATATAAAATGTCATGGAAAATGACAAACGTGTTTGCCATTTTCCAGGGCAGTTTACATGACTTCTGACACTTTGCATGACATTTGACATTTTACAAGGCATGTTACAGGGTCTGGGATTGGCACCTGCTGTATCCAATTCTGTGCGCGGCTGCTATGAAATGTTCTGCGCAGCCCCTGACCACTAGAGGGCCGCCTGTGTGTAGGGTTTTTTTGGGGAGGGAATGATACGATTTGTGAAATTATTTATATTTTAGCAAGATGTGAGCCTTGTGGTCTTCGGTTCTTTTTAATTACGTTTTTAAGTAACTTTTTAGTGCGACTACTAAACTGTATTTTAGTGTGAAGCGGTTTGAACTATTTGTACCGTTATAATCAACTAAATAGGTATTCATGGAATAAGCAAAATAAAATACACATAAAACTTCGGAGATTGCATAGCAACGACATACCACCAAATCAAGTCTGTAAATTACAAGAAAACCGGGACTTGCATAAATATGAAAATGTAAATAATCGGGTATATCAATGAATATTAGTGTAATTAACGCACCACACACAGGACGTTTAGTTGTGTGTTCGAACGTCTTTCGGAATCAGAACTAAAATGTAGAAATAAGAAATCTAGCGAACAGGGCATGAGGAAAATGTTAGGCATAAATAAATATATGCGAATTGCTTGAAGGACCAGAATCCAGGATTTTGTGTGTGGTGCGCATTTATGACGAATTAATAATTATGCACCAATAAATGCGAGAGTCCGCTTGAATCTAGAACACAAATGCTACAAACTTTGGTAATACAATGAAGCATATCACCAATACATTTATCAGCGAGTGACTAATTCAACCAATATTCATTCACCAATATCACCAAAAAATCCTTCCAAATCCGCTAATGCTCATTCCTTCACCAGCGCCACCACTCCACAGGCAAATCTGGGGCCAGCATTACCAGTTTTCAAACTTTCTGCATCCCCACCCAAACCAAGGTCATCTTGACCAACGTGGACGACCACAGCCCTGCCCAGAATGGAAGTTTGACCTGTCAGCAACACCTGCTGGTCCAGCAGGTCAATTGTGGCAGTGCCAGATTCGTCGGCCATGATGTTTCCTAGGTCGCCAGCGTGACGCATGGAGGCACTTTGAGCGGCGTGGGTGAAACCGAACTGTATTGGGGGATAGGTGGTGAATGTGATGTATTGGGATTACATTCACTGGTTTGTAGCTGAAATTTTGGAAACTGAAAAATCTGCTTTAACACCAACAAGTTTACCAGAATGAACGATTTTAGACCTCCGTCAACAGTAATTGAACGAGTACTCATTTCGGCAACTCAAATCCGACCAAAGATGATTTATCAGTTTCCATAATTTTGAGTGTCAACTAAATAGTGTGAATGGGCCTCCGAAAAATGCAATCAAAACCAAACCAACGGGATTATAATGGCCAGCCGCCTGTCTGCACATGTCAGCGACATCGCCCAATTCGTGCACGTGGAAACCATGCAGTCCCGGTGTCAGACCAGTCACTTGACCTGTGATTTGCATTGTGGTTTTTTAAGAAAATATAATTAAATCAACTTTCAGAAAATGTCTCAATAAGAAAATATAAGATAAAGATAAATCACGCTGGATTAATATAAAATAATCCACTTTAGGTACCGTATGTACTCAAAAAAGACTCAAATACCAGGGAGTAATTATACCATCAGATGTTTTGGAGGAGCCAGTGCCTCTCCGAATGTATACCCGCCCCGAATGTAGACCCGCACCGCATGGAAGCATACCCGCTCCGAAGGTAAGCCCGGCCCGCAGGTAGCGCCAGTTACCTTCGGGCCGGGCTTACCTTCGGAGCGGGTATGCTTCCATGCGGTGCGGGTCTACATTCGGGGCGGGTATACATTCGGAATAGGCCTGGGTCGTTTTGGAGGGGGAGTTATTCAAGGGGGTGTCATTAAATGGGAGAGTTATTTTTTCCTCGCCTGGCAAAAAGGGGAGTTATTCAAGGAGGATGTCATTCAGGGGTGCTTTATTCAAAGAAATACAGTGCATATTATGATATTTTCTTATATTTTAAAATATGAATCTCCAGGATATTTTTCTCAATCCCACCTGTGATTCTGGTGCCCTGCCCCCCTTCCTGACTGACAAAACGAATAATGCCAACACTTTCAACGGGATAAGTTGGCTCCACAAAAGAACCCGCTTTGTATACAACTGCCACTGCTTCTTGCACTGGAACCGTAGAAACTGGAAAAAGATGTTAGGTAAGTCCACTTTTTTTCACTTTGGTGAGTTTGTGAATACTGTTTTGAGAGAGCCTTCCTGTGCTATAGGTGCCCTTTTTCTAGGGTGATACTTTTTCTCATTATAGTGATTATTCGTATTTCGAAGACATTTTTCATATGTAAACTTAGGTTAGCTGCATCTAGCATACAATATCATATTTTTATTATGCCATTTATTTCAAAACATAAATTGTGTAGGCATGTAAAGTGCCGGCTAATATAATTGAGCTTTCGGCTTGAAATCGCGATATCGTTAAATTACTCACCCCCTAAGTAGGGTTCAAACGATATGACTTTTCGATATCGATATTCGATATTCGATATTTTTTTCTGAAACACGATATTCGATATCGATACGATATGGAACCTCGATATCGATATTCGATATTCGATATTGAAAAATGGTCGATATTCGATATTCGATATTTCGATATTTTCGATATTCGATATTGCGATATGCTTTTGGTATAGCAAGGCATATTTCAAGTGGCATATTGTATTTTCATGTGGTTGCACACATGTTTAATCATCTCTTTACTGAAATTTGAATGGTGCAAGTGATTTTAACAAGCTTTACATCACTCAATGGTAGAAAATAGAAGAAAAACATGATGAATCAAAGTGTATCAGACAAATAACAATTGGTAGATATTACAGTTCATCCTAACCTAATTGCTTAAGGGCATGTTGCAAAAAAAAGTATATCAGCGTTTTCTGGCCTCATATTTAGCACTCCAACAACAATGACATTATAAATACTCATCAAATACAATACTATAAGCACATCAGATCAACCATAAACATCTCAAAATGAAAATGAAAAGTAAATTTGGGGACACAATACAGGTTCGATATATCGAAAAAATGGTCGATATTCGATATCGATATTCGATATTTTTTCAAAATTTTCGATATCGATATTCGATATTCGATATTTTTTCAAAATTTTCGATATCGATATTCGATATTCGATATTAAAAAATGGTCGATATCCGATATTCGATATTCGATACGATATATCGTTTGAACCCTACCCCTAAGCGAAGCTGGGCCCTGTGGCCCGGGTTGGAGTTAGCCCCAGGTGTTGTCTACTCGCACCCCCGGGGGGACCCCTGTGGCTGCACCCCCTCAGCCACAGGGGCGCCTCCCGTAAAAAATTTTTCATTTTTGAGTTGGTCAATATAATCAAGCTTTTTGCAGCATTTTTTTTGCTCGCTTTACACAGAATGTGTAAAGCGAGCAAAGCTATCCGATTTGGATACTTCAGGTGTAGAAATTCACGCTCTTTCTTTTGAGCGTGGATTCAAGCCCTGTATCTAAAAAAAATCGCGAATTTTTTAAGTTATCGCTGAATTAAAAAAAATCAGTCTATTGTTACTGAATCTACAGGGTGGGGGTAAAAATTTAATTGTGGGGGGTGAAAACTTAACGATGGGGGTTGAAAATTTGACATAGTATACAGAAAACTATGGCGCACATTTTGAATACATCACCCCCACACATCTGTACACCCAGAAAAAACTTTCGTAAGATAAAATTTGAACTTTAAACTAACGTTTTATTGTCCTCCTCCGCCCCTGGACGAGAAAACGTTAGTTTAAATTTCAAATTTTATTTTACGAAAGTTTTTTCTGCGTGTACAGATGTGTGGGGGTGATGTATTCAAAATGTGCGCCATAGTTTTCTGTATACTATGTCAAATTTTCAACCCCCATCGCTAAGTTTTCACCCTCCCACAATTAAATTTTTACCCCCACCCTGTAGATTCAGTAACAATAGACTGATTTTATTTAATTCAGCGATAACTTTAAAAAAATCGCGATTTTTTTTGGATACCGGGCTTGAATCCACGCTCAAACGAAAGAGCGTGAATTTCTCTTTCAGACGTATCCAATTTCATACCGATTGCGCGCTTTACACATTGTGTGTAAAGCGCGCAAAAAAAATGTCCGTTAACAGCTCATTTATATCGGTCGGGCAAAAAATGAAAAAAAACGCATCAGAGCAGCCACGGGGGTCCCCCCGGGGGTGCTTCTAGTAAAGTCCTGGGGGCAGTTGCATATCGGGCCGCTTGGCCCAAATCCTCTTGGGGCGTGAGTTATATATGTTTAAAAACGGATGTTGTGAAAAGCTCAATTATATTAGCCAGCTCTTTATTTATGCATTATAAAAATGTTATGTACCGTATTTCCTCGAAATACCCCCCGGGGGGTGATTGTTTCATAGTGGTCCCGAGAGGGTGGGGGGGGGGGGGTTAAACGAGGGGGGGGTATTTCGAGGGGGGGTTATTATTTCACAAGAAAATTTTTGAAAACCAAGTACGAAATTGTCGTCTGAAACGTACGCAGACGTCGAAAAATGCAACAAAAACCGTCATTTATAAGGTTCTGTAGACTAATATTAGCATGTAGATGGTATGTACACTGTTCTAACGTGACAGCGACATTGTTTTAACGTGTGTTCTGCAGTACACAGAACACAAATTACAGTTATTGTCATGTACGTTCCCTTTACACTCAATTTTGGGGGGGGGGTATTTCGAGGGGGGGGGGGGTGATTGTTTCATAGTGGTCTCGAGAGGGGGGGTCAAACGAGGGGGGGGGGGGTATTTCGAGGAAATACGGTACACATATTTCCATCATTTCAACTCATGTGCATGTTTAACTCCTACGGTTCTAGAGTGTCGCTATCACGCGTATAAAGGGGTATCGAATGTTTTTTTAAATGCCTAGACAAATGCTCGAAAAAGCACCCCTAAAATATGCCACGGTAGCGGCATCGGTGCTATTCCAAAAAAGTGGTGCCGTTGACCGCTACCGGAAAGGACCCCTGAAAAATGCAGCCGGTGCCGGTGCCGGTTCGGTTGGGCGTCCCTCCCGATTCCTTCCCATCACTACAGAAGACAGTCCCCCCAATTCATTAAGCCATTTAACAAGATCAAAAATAATCAAATAATCCACCAACCCCTCCACCCCCCCCCAAACCCACCATCCTGAATCCCAGCCGGGTACCCGGTACTAGTAATCCCAATGGGACCGCAAGCGCGTCTGCCACCAGCGTTGCCAGTGGACAGACTACCGGCGTCGCCGCCCAGACCGAGGTCGTCGACGCCCTCGTGCACGACGAACGAGCGGCCGATCACTGAAGTGGGGCCCGACTGGGGGGGGGGTTATTGATTTGGGGTTGTTTTTTGGGTGGTTGATGATTTTGGGGTTGTGAAATAATCGCAGATTCTTTTGGAGAATGTAATCGATCGTGAGCCCTCGCGTAATGATAACCTCCCCCTTCCCCCCTTCACAACACTCCCGTCGAAATAATATCCAGCATGTAAAATACATAATGTTTATGTGAAGCTACATGTTCACAAACACAATACAGAACATATGAATAAAACTGCACCCGCCTTGGACTGATTCATTGAATATCTAGGATCAAAATAAGCCAGACTAGAACCCCTCGAATTACCCTCCCCCCTTTAAATTTGCTAGGGAAATATAGGAACCACGGGGGGTAGTTATGATGCAAACAAACAAAAATTGAATCAACTACAATCACCAACTCAGGCAACTACCCAGCAGAAAAAAACACATTCACAATGCAAAAAAAACCCACCCACAAACCAACCAATTTCACCAGCGCATCACTGATATAAACCTTAGCAATTCCCCTCGCATCACTTGGCACATTGCCCAAATCCCCAACGTGTCTCGTTTGTGCATTGGGCGCGCCGTGGTCCAGCGCAAATGGATTGAAATGCCCCCCGGCCGATGTGCACGTGCTGGAAGTGTCGCCGGATGTGTGGATGTGCAGCGCGTGAAGTGAGTTGGGTTTGAGGTTGGTGATCGTGCCGCGGATCTGAGAGGTCGTTGTTGGTGATTGGAGAATTTGGAGCAGTCACAGATCATTTAAAGTGTCATGTGAAGTGTCATGAAAAATGGCAATCAAAGGTACAGTTAAAAAATAAAAGTCGACATATCACATGAATTTTCACGTCTTGAGACATTTTACACGGTGCGGGAGTGGTACTAGATTAAGGCACCGCCAATTTATGACAGGCACTTTTCTTTCCAGCCTGTCCTTTTTTTGGGTAGTGAAAACTACTCATCTAAACCCGCTACACATCTAGACCTGCCAGTCATCTAATGCTACCCACTACTCATCTATACACACACACCTAAATTGGAGGAGTTATAGATGAGTGATGGGAGAGTAGGTGTGTTGGCAGTAGCGCAACATAGGGGATAAGTGGCAGTGTGTTTAGATGTAGAGATTAGCAGATTAGTGGACATTGGTATGGGTAGCATACAAAAAGGCATAGACTATCACCCTCTTCGTCTTTGTATTTGCTCATAATGGTGTACGAATTCCAGCATAACCTCCCAAAACAACTGCATAATGTGAACCCCACTGCTGGCAGTCAACACATGTGCACTGCACCATTCTGTGCTGACAGCAGCCTGATAAAGCTGCCTCGCTGTGCCAACCAGCCATTGTTGGTATGGATCTTTGTTGTGTATCTATGCAACACGATGGTGGACAGTGCACATTGTGTGAGGACTGCCTGCTCCACAGTTCACAGTATGCAGCAGTTATGGTAATGCTGGCGTTCACACGACTTGGATGGCAAAAGTGCCAGTCTAAGCCTTCCTGTTTGCCACCAGTGCTGAATAAAGTCTGCAGTAATCTATTCACCTAAGCCTGCTGAAACGATGATCCACTGTTGGAAACACACCTGCGACCCACTACTCTTTTATACCTCTCCAATTTAGGGGGTATAGATGAGTAGCCTGTACAGATGATAGTGGGCAGCACTAGACAAGTGGCAGGTCTAGATGAGTAGCGGGTTTAGATGACTACCGGCACAGGGTGATTTTAAAGTATACCCACACCAACAGGTGCCCTTTCCAATTTCAAACCAGCTACAAAACAACGAGTATGCACCAACATCACACAAAACTGCCATCAACAAAACGAACCGTCACACAATCAGATCCTATAATCTGCCGCAAAAACAGCACGCCATTCACGGCCCCTTGTGCTCCGCTTGAGAAATTCGCACTGGATACAATTGACGCTTTTGCGGTTATGTCCGCGGGAACGATTTGTCCCCCGCCATAGGCATGACACTGGTTCAATGTAAATGTTGTAATTACGCAGAGTGTCAATAGAAGTGGCATATTTTGATGCGGCATTTTTGGGTTATCGGCTGTCGAACTGAAAGTTTCGATGTCGGGTTTGAATCGATTTCGGGTTTTTTTAGTCGATTGTGTTTGCGCAGATCTCGTCGGTAATTTTTGGAACGCAAAAAGGGGAACGTTTCGCAGCGATGCGAATCGGAAAGTTAAAAATACACTTTGCACATTGAAAATTGAGGGATTGGCAATTGGCATAGCTGTGCACAATGCACATAAGATAAATCTATTTCTAAAGATGGATTTACAGCATAATGATAACTAAAGGTGATGTGACAAATTCAGACGTGACAAATTGCAAATACACAAGAACGCTTACAGATATCAACCCCTAAATTGACATGTTGAAAGCACTACCCGATATTTACATCGTGTCCAAAGAGTAACCAAAAAGCTGCTCCAGTAGTTCTCGAGATATGAATTATACATCAAGATTTCACATTTTGTCGACAACATTTCTCATTGAATTGTCGACAAAGAAATCATTCGTATCTCGAGAACTACTGGAGCTTTTTCGGTATTTTTTCGACACCACGTAAATATCGGGTAGTGCTTTCAACATGTCAATTTAGGGGTCTATATCACACGTTATTCTACGTATATTTGCAATTTGCTGCGAGACTCAATTTGCCGTTTTGCGGCGATGAATCGTGAGATTTTGCGGCATGCGAAGTGTCCAATGCAAAAGAACACAAATGACCAGTACTCGAACCTGCGGGCAGGTTTTAACAGTGTTGCATTGCAACACTATCGGATTATCTAATTATTCGTATGAATTGCATTGGTTGTTCAGACGTTCTTACTTAGTGGCTAGACTACTGTCTAGTGAAATCGACTAATTAAATATAAATATATTTTGCATTATGCTGTAAATAAACCTTAAAGACGACAAAATGTAGACACCTTCTACTAAGCAAATGAGTGTATTTGAAGTTTTTCTTGATAAACAAACGACCATTTCCGAAAACGCTCCATGTAAAAAAAGTACAAAAAGTGCATGTTTACCAGCCGATCTCCAGCCGCGATAAATTTGAAAGCGTCAATGAAAGCGATTGCTTCTTTCAACGACATCAACAAGTGTGTAAATAATTCAAATATGGCCACAGGCGTGCAGAAGTCGCGTATGAACTTTTTTGAAGTTTTGCTGTGTTGAATTCATGTTCATGCAGCAGAAAGTCTCGCATTGTCGCTGCACACGCTAGTTTACTAATGTCAGTAAACTAAGATTTTAGTACTTATAAACCAGCTTTGACCGTATTTGCGTGTTATTTTGAATTTGCTTTCCAAGCCCCAGTTGACGGTGATCAAAATGCAAACTCAAAATTAACCTCAAAACTCAAACGATCGTTCAAAGCTGATTTTTGATCATTCAATTTTCAGTTTACTGGTTTTAGTAAAATAAAGTGCGCAGTGCCATTCGATGCAAACGCTTGAAAAGCGAAAACGCCACTTGTGTTACTTTTGAAGGTAAGTAGGTTTGAACTGATTCAACAAAAATCGCACACGAAACTACAGCGCTAATTTTCCTTTGAACAACACAATGGAAAAACTATATACCTAAATGCACACTGATATTTTACTAACGCTGAAAGTAAATATTTTAAAACGGTAAACCATTAGACCAAAAAAGCTCACATTTGCACAGGAAAAAACACAAAATGAAACTATGTTTATTGTAAAATATATAAATACTGAAAGTAAATCTTTTTTTGTCAAAAGTGCAGAATATTTACATTTAAACTGGAGTTCCGAACACAGAAAACGGAGCTGGCGCCTTAAGTTAAAGCATTTACAAACAGTTTTACAGCATTTTGATTTATTGCAGGAATGATACGCCGAATTTTGGGTGTAACGCATGGAGTGTTCCTCAAAACATTTCGATTTGCTAATTTAAAAAATCCGCTTGATTTAAAACCGTAGCCAATATCAACTAGCATTCCAAAATAATTGAGAGATTTTTTAAATATAAGAACATATATTACCAAGACTACCATATAAATACGATAAAACCCTTGCATTTTATACTTTCACCAAGTTTTTCCAGTTTTTATTTACGAGACAAAAGAAAAATGTCGCATTTAACTTTATTCAGTGCTTTAATTATTTTACGTGATACCTAAATACATCAAATTAAAATTCCCACCACCCCACCAATCAATTCATCAAAACCGCCAACCCAACACACCTTCCATTTCCCAAGTACCCAAACTAATCGCGTAGCACTTGTGCACTTTGCACCTTCGCTTGGGCAACGTCGCAGTAAAGTTACCATATCTGTCGATTGTAACCCGGGGGTCTGCACATTCCCGGGTTATGTGCTCGGTGGGGAATCTGTAAGGGGGTGCGGGGGGGGGTGGATAGGTTTAAATTTTTTCTGTTTTTCTTTTCTGGAATGAAAGGAAGTGGTATTTAAGTGAGACAGTGATTAATTTGAGTTACCCTGTACATGGGCTCGAGTCTGCATCGTTTCGCATCACAAACATTTCGCATCCAGCATGAAGTGCCCCAGTTCGCAGAAAAAACTGCTACACTTCGCAGAATTTTTTCGAATCAAGTTTCTGCCTCACTTTGCAGAAAGAACTACATCATTTCGCATCAAATGGTGCCTCAATTTGCAGAAAATGTTTCGCATCAACAAATGCATCACCTCGCATCAAAAGGTGCCCCACTTTGCATGACAGCTTAGGCACACGTTTTGCAACACAAGTAATTATGTCATCAGGTGCGTCACGTGACCTGATTATGCAGCGGCACCGTTTGAGGATTTGGCAGCACCTGGGCACAAATTTGAAGTGTTCTCTTGCATCAAACCACATTTTGGCATTTACTTAGGAACAGACGCAGCTCTGTGGTTGTGGGAAACAGGTCCAATGGCATGCAGTAAATTTCAAACAGAAAATTTGTCAAGTCATGATATGCAATGCTTGAGTATGTACAACCCGGGGGTATTTCAAGGAGGTTAATTCGAGGTAATAAGGTAAATGTTCTATCTTTTTTCATTTACCAGAGTTGTTAAAAATACACAATTATCTATGCACACTTAATTATTTACCTTAGCGGCATTCATATTGTCATCTCATTGGAACAGATTCTGCCTAATAAATGTATTTTGTGTTATGCATACTTGATGCAAAATGAGGCACTTTGTCATGTTGCAAAAACGTTGTATATGGAAAATGCAAATCAGCGCAGTTTGAGATGCGAAATTTTTGATGCAAAATAGGGCAGTGGTTTCTGCGAAGTGAGGCACTTTTTCATGCGAAGTAGAGCACATATGTGATGCGAAATTTTGTTGTGTACTCAGGCAGTATTTTCTGCGAAACGAAGCACTGATGCCTGATGCGAAATAGCTTTGATGCGAAATGGTCTGGACTCCATGGGCTCACACAGACTTACTGTAAAGGTCAACAATAATGTTACTGAGGCTGCACACAGTAGCTTACAATATATTTTTTTATTATTAAGTAAATTCATCAATTGACCTGGACCCGAGTTTACTGTAGTGAGTTATCTTTACTCTTTATCGTCAATTAGTTGACACACACCTAATTACAGTAACTTCAAATGCCATTCAAAGTGCATTTATGAGTTTACCAAACTTTTAGCTTGCTGGCACTTACTATACTCGGCGTACGTGATACTCTGCCCTCGCACTGATTTATGTCTCGTGTTGGAAGCGTGCCAATGATTATTAAATCATGCGATTTCCGTAAAAATATGAAAAAAATTCATCGATGTGAATTTGTTAATGAATAACATTATAACAACAATCAATTTTGTCACCTTTTTATGAAAGTCGGACGCGTTAACCATCGTTGGCACACTTCCAGCGGGAACCACGCGTGCAGGGTGTAAAGTAACGTGCAGGGTGTAAATACATTACATTCACTGTAAGATGAAACGTAATGCGTTGGAACGTTTTTGCACGTGGAACTCTAAACGCTGAAATTAGAAATTCTAAAGAAAACAACGCTTTTAAAGGGTAAAAAATTCAACTCGCATGCAAATTGTGCAAAGGATTACAAACTAAACTTCAATATTTCCGTTTATTCCAAAACAAGGAAATACAATTCAGCACTCTCAGAATCAAAAACGTTCGAACGCTGAACCAAAATTTCAGTGTACCACGGGACAACTTCTGTGGCCACCAGTCACTGAGTTAACTATAGCTATCTCGGGGACATGATACTCTGCCCTCGCACTCATATATGTCTCACGTTGGAAGCGTGCCAATGATCATGAAGCATGCGATTTTTGTGCAAAAGATGAACAAAATCATTGTTGTGAATGAGTTAACGTATAGCGGTATAACAGCGATGACTTTTTCAACTTTTTTTATGAAAATCGCATGCGTAACAAAAATCGTTGGCACGCTTCCAGCGGGAACCACGCGTGCAGGGTGTAAAGTGACTGGAGTATATCCACCACAAACCATTGAAAATGACAACCGACCATTCCACAAATATCCAACGCACTCGCTCCCAGTCGGATTAGAATCGCAGTCGGTCGCGCAAGTTGCGGCATCAGCGGAAGAAGTTGCGGTCACCTGCGAAAAAAATTTGAAAAACTTTTTTACCGTATTTCTCCTAATAGAAAGGGAGGGTCTTCTCTTCAGTAAAAGGGCGTCTCCAATAGAAAGTACACTTTTTTGGGCCACGAAATAAATAGAAGGGCGGTCTATGATAGAAGGGTCAAAACTGCTGGAATTTTGCTAATGCGTAAAAATAATTAGAAAATGTCAGCGGACTCTGTTATTTGGTTGTTATTTATTTGTTGCCATTTTAAGATTACCTATATTTATGTTGAATAAATTCTATGAATCGTTGTCTGCAAAACATCACAGCTATCAGCAAGTTTGTACCCGTATTTTTTCGGGAGAAAACGTAAACGTACTGACGCAGTAGGTACACGAGTATACGTATTTATCGAGTAAACGTAAATACGTTTTAACAACTGAGGTGTCAATACAGCTTGCAAAACTTTGGCATAACTCGAGTAAAAAACTTGGCTGAAAATACGGCGAAAAGTTAGAAGGGCGTCTCCAATAGAAGGGCACCTTCTATTAGAAGGATTACGTAAATAATGTTTTTTTGGCCGCAAAATCTCGGTTTGTCGCATCTTTCACCTGGCCGAAAGTCGGAGCGCCCGCGTCGACGTTCGCAGACACTTCGGCGTAGCTGCCGGTGCCTGATAGAAAATTTGTTAAATTAAAATAAATTACCGTATTACCTCGAAATACCCCCATGGGGGTTTATTATTTCGCCAGCAAAATTTGAGGGGGGGTTAATTCGAGGGGGGGGGGGTTTATTCGAGGGGGGGGTTTATTATTTCGTCAGAAATTTTCGTAAGGATCGTAGTAAATAGTAGGCATTTGCGTACCCAAAATAGGTAATAAATGTGTCCGAACAGGATATATTTGGACATTAAAACGTAGATAGCTACACAAACTAGTATATGTGTAGCAGAGTTGCGAAAGCGTATTTACGCTTACCCGAAATACCCGGGTAAATGGGTATTTATACTTACGCTTACGCTTACGCTTTCATAAAATACCTGTACGCTTTATTACGCTTTCCCAGCCGAATTACCCGGGTACTAAAAGCGTAAAAAACTTTTTACACGGCCCAGTTTTACGGTTTTCAAAAAGCGTGAAACTACAAAAAAAAACAATATGAACGACAATGCGTACCAAAAAAATTACTGCGTGTGTGCATAAACACACTGAAAATGGTGGCACATGTACAAATTGTGCTAAAATTCTGTCGCCTGCAATATCGTGGCGTCAGACTAGGAGTTTTTGGGGCGACGATGGATTCCGTCAACAGCACTTACCGTATTACCTCGAAAAAACCCTGTGGGGGTTTATTATTATGCCAGCAAAATTTTAGGGGGGTTAATTCGAGGAGGGCTTATTCGATGGGGTTTTATTATTTCCCGAGCCAATTTTGAGGGGGCTAATTCAAGGGGTTAATTCAAGGGGCGTGCACTGATACGCACACGTGGCCGATACGCACATATGCCCGTTTTTTTCACTTGACACTTTTTCAAGTGATTTTCAGATATGAGTAACGTGAAAAAAGTTGCGCAACGACATTAGTGAACTTTTTTCACTTCAGTCATATCTGAAAATCACTTGAAAATGTGTCAAGTGAAAAAAACGGGCATATGTGCGTATCGGGCACGTGTGCGTATCAGGCCTGCCCCAATTCAAGGGGGCTGGATAATTCAAGGTAATACGGTGGGTCCCAGTTAGATGAAGTTGTGTTGTTATGTGGTGATCGTGTTGATGAAATGATGTGAAAAAATGAATGGAAATGATATATAAAGTCTTCTAAAAGTGAGAGCTAGGGTGTTTCCCCATTCTCAACAGCAGCAGCACTTTCTAGAAAATTTTTACGCTTACGCTTTTTTTTACGCTTTCCTAGGTATTTTGAAAATACCTTACGCTTTTAGTATCCATACTCAAAATTTGGAAAGTGTATTTACGCTTACGCTTACGCTTTCCAAAAATACCGGTATTTTAACAACTCTGATGTGTAGCTGCAATGCAAATTAACAGTAATATACATCATGTACATTGCGTACATGACGTATTTATTATGTACATGACGTACATCATTCCGAAGGGGGGGATTTTCGAGGGGGGGGGGGGTTATTATTTCCCCAGCCCATTTTGAGGGGGGGTTAATTCGAGGGGGGGTTAATTCAAGGGGGGGTAATTCGAGGTAATACGGTAAGTTTCAATTGAACGGATTCACAATGAAACAGACATTGCGCAGCCACTTGGGCTGAAAATTGGCTGACAATTAAAGCCGCAATTAATAGATGCTGTACGGCATAAACGGATTTCATGGTGTCTTTAGATTTGATATATATTTAGTATTTTTCGATTTTGTTTAATTGATTGAATGTAAATAGGTAAGTAACTTGTAAAGTTCTTCACATATTGTGGGTTTCAAAACTCAAATTTCCGTTCAACGTGTAGTTCGGTACAATAATTCTAGAATCCTGTTCAAACATCGCTTTTATACCAGTTTGAAAAAAAAAGTTTTTGGAAATAGTAATCTTAATGACAAAACATTTCGCGGTGTCGGTGGTCGTTTTAATGACACCGTGTTTGTGTTTTGATATTTGAGGTTATTATGTACATCATTACTGAATAACAAACTTGTTTACAAGTCCGGAAACACTTTGTAGGTATAATATTTTACCATCATTAAAATAAATACTAGTGGTATTTACATTTTTTAATACTTGTAAAATGTGGAAATAAATTATCTATAAAATAATCTAAATACACATTTCATTGATGCCGGTGCTGTCGGTGGTAGAAAGATTGTGTACACCCAATTAGTAGCGATAGCAAACAAAATTATGATTCAATTGGCCAGCCAGGTGCAATATTCAGGTGTTGTCGCATAGTTCATGGTTGCGGCACCAGAAAAAGTTCACTGTGGGCTAAGAAATGGCGAAAAGTGCAGCATAAAAAGCCAGGCATGTTCAGATTCAGCATTTTGGATTACTAATGCCGCTGCACACACTAGTTTACTAATGGAAAATAAAGTTTTTGGTAAACTCATTTATAAGTTTCCTAGCGCATCTGAGTTTACCGGAATGTGTTATTTTCAATCTCCTACAACCGTAGTTGACGAACAGCTCATTTCGGTAAACTCAGGTGCGCTCAGAAGCCGAAAAATGAGTTTACCAAATTCTTAGTTTACCGTTAGTAAACTAGTGTGTGCAGCGCCAATAGATAGCTGGATATTCAATCTTCAAACTAGAAATAAAAAAACATAGCTATTTCCAAAACAATTTCTCAATTTTTCTGTGAATCAAGTTCCTACCTGACAGACCTCAGTTAAGTGGGGCACACTCCACAACCCCATCACACAAACCTGAGTATTGCTATAGTCAGAGACAGCTCAACAGACCATTCCATGCTGCCAATCCACAATTTGATTCAAAACTGTGAAGCCAGTGATGAAAACCAAATGGAAGCCATTGGAAGTGAAATCTGTTAAATATGGGGTTCTGAACTGGAGATGGAGCTCAACAAATCAATCATATTCAACATGCTGTACAGTTAATGGATCTGTTTATGCATTAAACATGTAACAAAATCAACCTGTCAAGTGTGTGGGTACCTGTAGGGTTCAAACCATATGATATTTCGATATCGATATTCGATATTTGATATTTTTTTCTGAAACTCGATATTCGATATCGATATGATATGGAACCTCGATATCGATATTCGATATTGAAAAATGGTCGATATTCGATATTTCGATATTTTCGATATTCGATATTGCGATTTGCTTTTGGTATAGCAAGGCATATTTCAAGTGGCATATTGTATTTTCATGTGGTTGCACACATCGTTAATCATCTCTTTACTGAAAGGTGAATCATACAAGTGATTTTAACAAGGTTAACATCACTCAAAAGTAGAAAATGGAAGAGAAACATGATGAATCAAAGTGCTTAAGATAACAACACACAACAAACAAGAGACAAACAACAATTGGTAGATATTACAGTTCATACTTATAACCTAATTGCTTAAGGGCATGTTGCAAAAAATAGCATATCAGCATTTTCTAGCTTCAAATTTAGCACTCCAACAAAAATTACATTATAAATACTGTACTTTTACTCATCAAATACAATACTATAAGCAAATCAGATCAATCATAAATATCTCAAAATGAAAATGATAACTTGATTTGGGGAAACAATGCAGGTTCGATATATCGAAAAAATGGTCGATATTCGATATTTTTTCAAAATTTTCAATATCGATATTCGATATTCGATATGAAAAAATGGTCGATAGCCGATATTCGATACGATATATCGTTTGAACCCTAGGTACCTGAATGGCATATTGTTTTCAACTTACAGACTTGATAATAAATAATGCTGATGTGTCAATTGTGACCCACTATTCATCTCAATATACTGTGTAAATCTAATAATGTGGGATGATTTAGATTAAGTTAACAGTAGCGTTGTCTGTAAGTATTCTGTTTATCTTGATAAAACTGCGATTACAGCTCAATGTAAAATTCAAATGGAAATTTATTAACAAATTGGAATGTTTGATGTTGATGGATGCCTCCAATTTTACATGAACAATGTGCTATGTAAACTGGTGGAAAATATAATTCGGAAAATGATGCCATCGAAGTCCCAGCTGCCCAGCATTGAGCTCTGCCAGCAGCTGGTTACAAAAAATGAAAATGCTGTCATCAGTTTGAGTTAGGATGCCACTTGGTGGTGGGTCCTCTGATGGGTGGGGGGTTATGAAAAGTTGGAAGGTATACAGAACTTTTAAAGTACGGAGGAAGATGAATAAGATGAATCTAAATTTCGATGACATCGTTTTCCCAAGTATATTTTCCACCAGTTTATTATGACTGTGACCAATCACACTTGAGTTTTGGACACGATTAAGGTATTTATCAATATATTCGCCATAAAAATTGGAGACATGCATCATCATCCACTTTCATGTAATACACTTTCACATTTGAATTTTATGTTGAGCAGTAATTGCATGTTAAATGACATAATTAATTTCAATACATTCCTGGTTTCTGCATGTTCATGTTCCGCCAGCACCCGACTTTATCATAATAAAATCAATAGATGGCAATTTACATTTACATAAATTGACTATGAGGCATCGTAATGAAAATAAAGGCAATTAAATCTGAACCAAAACGTGTAATAATTATATGAATCCAGAATAGTAAACTCACATGAATAACCATAAAGCAATGTAACCAAGTGAAAAATCCATGAGTCAAGTGACATGCCACGTGAGAATCTAGAACAACAAAAATACCCAAAACCTACAAAAACTCAAACTTCATACAAAGTACCAACCCAACCATAGTGATCACAAAAAATCTAGTCAAATTTTCCATAGACCATCCACGTGAACCCGCCGGAACTCCACTTCTCAAAGGACCACACAACCTATTCACTTTTCCACCAGAATCCTTCTGGGCGGCACAAAAACACTCTTGTCCATGTAAAGAGTGCGCCGCAGGTAATGGCCTACACCTGGGGGCAGTCCCAGACCCTGTAAAATGCCCTGTAAAATGTAAAATGTCATGCATAAAATGTAAAAAGTCCCAAAAGTCATGTAAAATGCCATGGAAAATGACAAACGTGTTTGTCATTTTCCAGGGCATTTTACATGACTTCTGACCTGTTGCATGACATTTGACATTTCGCAGGGCACTTAACAGGGTCTGGGATTGGCACCTGCTGTATCCAATTCTGTGCGCGGCCGCTATGAAATGTTCTGCGCAGCCCCTGACCACTAGAGGGCCGCCTGTGTGTAGGTTTTTTAGGGGTGGGAATGATAATAAATATTTGTGAAATTATTTATATTTTAGCAAAATGTGAGCCTTGTTGGTCTTTGGTTCTATTCTAACACGTTTGTTTAAGTTACTCTTTAGTGCGACTACTAAACTGTATTTGAGTGTGAAGCGGTTTGAACTGTTTGTAATCCGTTAAAGTCAACTAAATATTCATGGAATAAGCAAAGTAAAATACATATAAAACTTGCGATTGCATAGCAACGACATACCACCAAATAGAGTCTGTAAATAACAAGAAAACGGGACTTGCATAAATATGAAAGTGAAAATAATCGGGTATATCAATGTGCATTAGTGTAATTGACGTACCACACACAGGAAGTTTTAGTCATGTGTTCGAACGTTTTTTTGGAATCAGAACTAAAATGTAGAAACAAGAAATCTAGCGAACAGAGGCATGAATAAGGAAAATGTTAGGCATAAATATATGCGAATTGCTTGAAGGACCAGGATCCAGGATTTTGTGTGTGGTGCGCATTTATGACGAATGTATAATTATGCACCAATAAATGCTAGAGCCCGCTAGAATCCAGAACACAAATGCTGCAAACTTTGGTAATACAATGTAGCATATCACCAGTACATTTCTCAGCGAGTGACTAATTCAACCAATATTCATTCACCAATATCACCAAAAAATCCTTCCAAATCCGCTAATGCTCATTCCTTCACCAAGGCCACCACTCCACAGGCAACCCTGGCGCCTGCATTTCCAGTTTTCAAACTTTCAGCGTCACCCCCCAAACCAAGATCATCTTGTCCAGCGTGGACGACCACAGCCCTGCCCAGAATGGAAGTTTGACCTGTCAGCAACACCTGCTGGTCCAGCAGGTCAATGTTGGCAGTGCCAGATTCGTCGGCCATGATGTTGCCTAGGTCGCCGACGTGGCGCGTGGAGGCACTTTGAGCGGCGTGGGTGAAACTGAACTGTATTGGGGGATAGGTGGTGAATGTGATGTAATGGGAGTAGCGACACTGGTTTATACCAGAAATTTCAGAAACTGGAAAATCTGTTTTGAACGCCATTCAGTTTACCAGAATGAACCATTTTCAACCTCCGTCAACAGTAATAGAATGAGTACTCATTTCGGCAACTCAAATCCGACCAAAGATGATTACCTTATCAATTTCCAAAATTTTGAGTGTCAACTAAATAGTCTGAATAGGCCTCCGAAAAATACTATCAAAACCAGACAAACAGGATTATAATGGCCAGCCGCCTGTCTGCACATGTCAGCGACGTCACCCAGTTCGTGCACGTGGAATCCATGCAGTCCGGGTGTCAGACCAGTCACTTGACCTGTGATTAGCATTGTGGTTTTTTAAGAAAATATAATTAAATCAACTTTCAGAAAATGTCTCAAAAAGAAAATATAAGAGACAAATAAATCAGGCTGGATAAATATAAAATAATTCACTTTAGGTACCGTATGTACTCAAATAAGACTCAAATACCAGGGAGTAATTATACCATCAGCAACGATGGGTAAGTTCTCCAAAAAAAACACTTTCTGTGTTTTGAGTTTTTCAAAAACGAATACCTGTGTTTTGAGTTTTTTTCTGGAAAAGAACTTGAGTAACTCTGTTTTTATTTCTGTGTTTTTTTTGTAAAAACTCGAGTTTTTTTAGTTTTTTTCTAATACACTTGAGTTTTTTCCCAAAAAATCGAGTTATCCCCCAAAAAATTCTGATTTACAGCATTTCGATCTGGAAACAGTGGTTTTCTTATAAAATATTGGTTTTGCACATGTTTTAACCCCACATAACATCGGTGTATACATTCAAGTGTCGAAAAAGTCCATAAAAATGTCCACAATGAGTTCATCCACATCACAACACCAGCAACAAAATGCCCAAAAATGACAGTTTACGCGGTACTGCAAAATTCGTCAATGGATGTGCACTGTATGGAAGACTACGGAATTGATTTGAACTACAACTACCATATTACCTCGAAATACCCCCTGGGGGTTTATTATTTTGCCAGCAAATTCTGAGGGGGGGGGGGGGCTTATTTGAGGGGCATTAATTATTTTGTCAGAAAATTTCATAATGATTGTAGTAAATAGTAGACATTTACATACCTAAAACAGGTTATAAATGCATACAAACAGGATATATTTGAAATAAACATGTAGATAGATAAACAACATAGTACAGTCTATGTGTAGCTGCGATGCAAATTAGCAGTAATGAATACACAATGTACATTGGATACATGATGTACATCATCCCGGTGGGGGGTATTTCGAGGGGGGGGGGGGTGCCTTTCATTTACCAAATCTACCATGAGATGTGCATGCCTTCTTTCATTTCTTTTTTGTACCATTATAAAATATGAATACATTATGTACATATTTACATACTATACATGTCTTATCTTGTTTAGTTTAACTTAATTAATGTGCATTCAACCACTTCACTGAAAAAAACACAAAAACCCAAAAAAACTTTTCTGTGTTTCCGTGTTTCTGTGTTTCTGTGTTCTCCAAAAAAAAAACTCATTTGAGTTTTGAGTTTTTCAAAATTTGTGAGTTTCCGTGTTTCTGTGTAAAACAAAAACACAGAAACTCAATGAGTTTCTGTGTTCAATTTCTGTGTTTTTTTCCATCGTTGACCATCAGACGTTTTGGAGAGGGAGTAATTCAAGGGGGTGTCATTAAACGGGAGAGTTATTGTTTCCTCGCCTGGCAAAAAGGGGAGTTATTCAAGGAGGGTGTTATTCAGGGGTGATTTATTCAAAGAAATACAGTGCATATTATGATATTTTCTTATATTTTAAAATATAAATCTCCGGGATATTTTTCTCAATCCCACCTGTGATTCTGGTGCCCTGCCCTCCTTCCTGACTGACAAAACGAATAATGCCAACACTTTCAACGGGATAAGTCGGCTCCACAAAAGAACCCGCTTTGTATACAACTGCCACTGCTTCTTGCACTGGAACCGTAGAAACTGGAAAGAGGTTAGGTAAGTCCACTTTTTTTTCACTTTAGTGAGTTTGTGAATACTGTTTTGAGAGAGCCTTCCTGTGCTACAGGTGCCCTTTTTCGAGGGTGATACTTTTTCTCATTATAGTGATTATTCGTATTTCGAAGACATTTTTCATATGAAAACTTAGGTTAGCTGCATCTAGCATACAATATCATATTTTTATTATGCCATTTATTTCAAAACATAAATTGTGTAGGTATTTATGCATTATAAAAATGTTATGTACACATATTTCCATCATTTCAGCTCATATGCGTAACTCCTACGGTTCTAGAGTGTTGCTATCACGCGTATAAAGGGTTGAATGTTGTTCGATGTTCTTCCGTCGAATGTTCTTTAAATGCCCAGACAAATGCTCGAAAAAGCACCCCTAAAATATGCCACGGTACCGGCATCGGTGCTATTCCAAAAAAGTGGTAGCGTTGTCCGGTACCGGAAAGGACCCCTGAAAAGTGCAGCCGGTGCCGGTGCCGGTTCGGTTAGGTGTCCCTCCCGATTCCTTTCCATCACTACAGAAGACAGTCCCCCCCAATTCATTGAGCCATTTAACAAGATCAAAAATAATCAAATAATCCACCAACCTCTCCACCCCCCCCCCCCAAACCCACCATCCTGAATCCCAGCCGGGTACCCGGTACTAGTAATGCCAATGGGACCACAAGCCCGTCTGCCACCAGCGTTGCCAGTGGTCAGACTACCGGCGTCGCCGCCCAGACCGAGGTCGTCGACGCCCTCGTGCACGACGAACGAGCGGCCGATGACTGAAGTGGGGCCCGACTGGGGGGGGGGGGGGTTGGGGGTTATTGATTTGGGGTTGTTTTTTGGGTGGTTAATGATTTTGGGCTTGTGAAATAATCGCAGATTCTTTTGGAGAATGTAATCGATCGTGAGCCCTCGCGTAATGATAACCTCCCCCTCCCCCCTTCGAAATAATTTATATCCAGCATGTACATAATGTGAAATCTACAATGTTGACAAACACAATACAGAACATATGAATAAAACTGCGCCCGCCCTGGCCTGATTCATATCATGAATATCTAGGATCAAAATGAGCCAAACTAAAACCCCTCGAATTACATCCCTTTAAATTTGCTAGGGAAATATGGGGACCCTGTGCCATTACGCATCTAAACCCATTATGCATCTAGAACCGGTACGCATTTAACTATACCTTGCATGCTGAAAATATGCAATAAAACACATGATCTAGTGATTTTAAAGGTGAAAATCTATAACAAGTGTGAAAATTAGTGGATTTGGGTGAAAATTAGTGTAAAATTGCTCAAAGGTTCTCCAGATGGCTAGATATGTAGCTAGGCAATTCGTGGAGGGGGAGGGGGATGTTAAGGGGAAAATAACCACAAAAATTTGCCTCTGGTTAAGATAGTTAGCTATGTGGTTTGGGGTGGGGTTACCCGCCCCCTTTCTTACCCCTGCAGGTATAATGTGTCTATAAACGGACTAGATGCATAATGGGGTTAAATGCATCATAAACCTGACCCCCACTGAGGCAGTTAAATATGTACCTATTTACAAATGATACGAACTAACCAAAAGTTAATCAACTGCAATCACCAGGACTCAGTCAACTACCCACCACAAAAAATACATTCACAATGCCAAAGAAACCTCACCCACAAACCAACCAATTTTACCAGCGCATCGCTGATGTAAACCTTAGCAATTCCCCTCGCATCACTTGGAACATTGCCCAAATCCCCAACGTGTCTCGTTTGTGCATTGGGCGCGCCGTGGTTCAGCGCAAACGGGTTGAAGTGCCCCCCCGCCGATGTGCACGTGCTGGAAGTGTCGCCGGATGTGTGGATGTGCAGCGCGTGCAGGGAGTTGGGCTTGAGGTTGGTGATCGTGCCGCGGATCTGAGAGGAGGTTGTTGGTGATTGGAGAATTTGGAGCGGTCACAGATCATTTAAACTGTCATGGGAAGTGTCATGTAAAATGTCATGAAAAATGGCAATCAAAGGTAGTTAAAAAATAAAAGTTGACATATCACATGAATGTTCACGTCTTGAGACTAGTGATGGAATGGCGCCATGGCGCTGGCGACATTCAGTGGCGCCAAAGGGCGCCAACGCCATGGCGCCATTTTCTCTGGCGCCCTCTTGGCACTGGCGCCATCATTTCGAATGGCGCCATGGCGCCATTGGCGCCTGGCGTCATTTTCTCTGGCGCCCTCTTGGCGCTGGCGCCATCATTTCGAATGGCGCCATGGCGCCCTTGGCGCTTGGCGCCATTTTTGCTGGCGCCATTGTTTTTCATGGCGCCAGAAATGGCGCCAAAATGCCGCTATGAGTGCTGACATTATTCCATATACAAGTACCTTATCTGCGGAGTGACATCATTTTATTATTTAGCATCTTGAACCATGTCATTTTTTTGCTAGAATTACAAGTTTGGCTTGCTATTCATTGTTTTTATTCCACATAAACAGCAACACTATGCCCCCACGCTGAGATTATCACCAGAATGTTTTCATTTGGCATGGCAAAAAATGACACTAGTGCATTTACACAAGTTTTGTTACACTCTAGTGTGATAACTTCCATCTATGCTTGCTAGCATGTAATAATCTGTGATAATGGTAGTAGCAGATATAACAACTAGTCAATTTCCTTCTCTACAAAATACAAAATATGAAACATCAGTCTCAATGCATTCTTATTGTCTTCTGTCCTATTCTAAACACTACCCTATCTAATTTCATTTTTACATGTCACAAAATTTTCATTTGAAGGTGGTATAAATATGTGGCAACTCAACATAAAATAGATTTTCTGTACAAATCACCAATTCAATGCTGTCTCATGTCACTTCAGTAGTGACTTTTATCGTTGGCGCCATTTTGGCGCCCGGCGCCATTGTTTCTGGCGCCCTTTGGCGCCTGGCGCCATGTTTTCAGATGGCGCCGTGGCGCCATTGGCACCTGGCGCCATTTTCTCTGGCGCCATCTTGGCGCTGGCGCCATTATTTTGAATGGCGACATGGCGCCATTGGCGCCTGGCGCCATTTTTCCTGGCGCTTTGCCATCACTACTTGAGACATTTTACACGGTGTGGGAGTGGTAGTAGATAAAGGCACCGCCAATTTATGACAGGCACTTTTCTTGCCAGCCTGTCTCCTTTTTGGGTAGTGCAAACTACTCATCTAAACCCGCTACACATCTAGACCTGCCAGTCATTTAATGCTACCCACTACTCATCTATACACACTCACCTAAATTGGAGGAGTTATAGATGAGTGATAGGAGAGTAGGTGTGTTGGCAGTAGCGCATCATAGGGCAGTGGGTTTAGATATAGAGATTAGCAGATTAGTGGACATTGGTATGGGTAGCATACAAAAAGGCATAGACTATCGCCCTCTTCGTCTTTGTATTTGCTCATAATGGTGTACGAATTCCAGCATAACCTCCCAAAACAACTGCATTATGTGAACCCGACAGCTGGCAGTCAACACATGTGCACTGAACCATTCTGTGCTGACAGCAGCCTGCTAAAGCTGCCTTGCTGTGCCAACCAGCCATTGTTGGTATGGATCTTTTGTTGTGTATCTATGCAACAGGATGGTGGACAGTGTACATTGTGTGATGATGACTGCCTGCTCCACGGTTCACATTATGCAGCAGTAATGGTTATGCTGGCGTTCACATGACTTGTATGGCAAAAGTGCCAGTCTAAGCCTTCCTGTTTGCCACCACTGCTGAATACAGTCTGCCGTAATCTATTCACCTAAGCCTGCTGAAATGATGATCCACTGTTGGAAACACACCTGCGACCCACTACTCTTTTATACCTCTCCAATTTAGGGGGTATAGATGAGTAGCCTGTACAGATGATAGTGGGCAGCACTAGGCAAGTGGGAGGTCTAGATGAGTAGCGGGTTTAGATGACTACCGGCACAGGGTGATTTTCAGTATACCCACACCAACAGGTACCCTTCCCAGCAATTTCAAACCAGCTACAAAACAACGAATATGCACAAATATCACGCAAAACTGCCATTAACAAAACCAACCGTCACACAATCAGATCCTATAATCTGCCGCAAAAACAGCACGCCATTCACGGCCCCTTGTGCTCCGCTTGAGAAATTCGCACTGGATACAATTGACGCTTTTGCGGTTATGTCCGCGGGAACGATTTGTCCCCCGCCATAGGCATGACACTGGTTCAATGTAAATGTTGTAATTACGCAGAGTGTCAATAGAAGTGGGATATTTTGATGCGGCATTTTTGGGTTACCGGCTGTCGAACTGAAAGTTTCGAATTGGGTTTGAATCGATTTCGGGTTTTTTTGGTCGATTGTGTTTGCGCAGATTTCGTCGGTAATTTTTTCAACGCAAAAAGCGGAACGTTTCGCGGCGATGCGAATCGGAAAGATAAAAATACACTTTGCACATATAAAAATGGGAGGATTGGTAATTGGCATAGCTGTGCACAATGCACATAACATAAATCTATTTCTAAAGGTGGATTTACAGCATAATCACAAATAAAAGGTGATGTGACAAATTCAGACGTGACAAATTGCAAATACACAAGAACGCTTACAGATATCAACCCCTAAATTGACATGTTGAAAGCACTACCCGATATTTACATCGTGTCCAAAGAGTATCTAAAAAGCTGCTCCAGTAGTTCGCGAGATTTGAATTATACATCAAGATTTCACATTTTGTCGACAACATTTCTCATTGAATTGTCGACAAAGAAATCTTGATGTAAAATTCGTATCTCGAGAACTACTGGAGCTTTTTCGGGTATTTTTTCGACACCACGTATTGGGCTGTCGGGAAAGTTCGTTCCGTCTTCCCTTGGATGGTCGGGGATTGTGAGTTTTGAGTCGGTGTATATAAGCTTGAATTACCGCTCAACGTAAATTCAAAAATAGAAGTTGAATTTTGAACATTATTAAGAGATAAATTAGCACTGCATCGACTTTTACGTAATCGATTTTGTGGTAAAATTTATGCTTGGATAAATTCCAGCTTATATACGCCTGGCTGAATGCCCACTGATCGTCCAGGACGATCCAATGGGAGACGATCCTGAAACGGAACGAACTTTCCCGACAGACCAAAATATCGGGTAGTGCTTTCAACATGTCAATTTAGGGGTCTATATCACACGTTATTCTACGTATATTTGCAATTTGCTGCGAGACTCAATTTGCCGTTTTGCGGCGATGAATCGTGAGATTTTGCGGCATGCGAAGTGTCCAATGCAAAAGAACACAAATCACCAGTACTCAAACCTGCGGGCATGTTTTAACTATATGCTATTTATTTACATGATCTAGCACAGGTGTTAATGAATACAAAAATGGGGGCAAAATGTGGGTTAGATCAACCAAAAATACCAGCATTATTCTTTGCAGATGATATTGTACTTCTAGCCAGTAAGGATAGTGAATTACAATATCTACTTAATACATTTGGACATTGGTCATGGAAATGGAGTGTTAGCATAAATGCAAATAAAAGTGAAGTTCTGAGATGGGGAAATCACAAGATACAGCCTCGTGATTGGTATTTACCGAGAGGAAATCCTATCAATGGTGATAAGGACATACTCAAAGAAACCACATCATTGAGATATTTGGGGGTTACAATCAATACAGGAAAAGATCCATTCAAAGAACACAAAGAAAGTCGGGTTATGAAAATGAGACAACTAACATCACTTGCTCTAGACGCCTCTAGGAAAACAGTATCTCCTATTTTTAATGCCAAGCTTACCTGGAAAGCTTACGTAGAGCCTTGTTGTATGTATGGGATAGAAGTAACAGGGCTAGACAAGAAACAGCTCCTGGAAATGGATAAATTATATCTACAAACAATGAAAAGGGCAGGACAGCTGCCCCCTAGCTGTAGCAACGCTGCATTGATACAGGATATAAATGGGATATTTCCCTCTGACAAATACAGACAGCTGGTGCTAACAAATGACATATACATGTGTAATATCAATAGGTTTAGATGGTTATATAGGGCTTATGAGGTAGACTGCTCGCTCTCCGGTAATCCTAGACTGATACCGGATAACACAAATAAGACCCTTGTAAGCGAGTGTAGACAGGCTCTGCAGCTACACCTAGATACTGGGAGGCTTCAAGCATCGTACATAAAATACTATGTATATAAGGAACGACGACTAAGGACACAGGAAATGCTCAAAAGCCAAGAAGTACTGAAATATAGAGCGAATGACAACTTGGAGATAAAGGGTGTGTATTACAATGAACTGCTCTGGTTTGCATCTAGGCAGAATGCTTTAAGGAGATGGGGGAGTAAGGGCACTAAGATATGTGCACATTGCTCCAGTGAACATGTAAAAGTTAAACTGAATAATCACCATGTGCTTTATGTGTGTGAATTCAACGCGGAAGAAAGACGTAAACTGGATACTATCAAATGTTCGGTACCCTGTAACTGGAAGCAAGATTTCTTGCAGTCGAATACCTGTCATGCGCACAGGAAGCAAATTGATGTACTAATAAGGGTGTGTATGCGGCAGGGGATAGGCTGATTCTTATATCAAACGAGTCAATCTGATGTGTAGAAGTCGGCATGGTGGTAGAGGAGAGGAGCGTAACCCTGAAAGGGGTAGGGCTCCGGATCTCGTTGTTGTATAATAATAAAATAATAACAGTGTTGCATTGCAACACTATCGGATTATCTGATTATTCTTATGAATTGCATTGGTTGTTCAGACGTTTTTACTTAGTGGCTAGACTACTTACTGCCTAGTGAAATCAATTAGTTTTCGATTGATTTTCGACTAATTAAATATAAATATATTTTGCATTATGCTGTAAATAAACCTTAAAGCCGGCAAAATGTAGGCACCTTCTACTGAGCAAATGAGTGTATTTGAAGTTTTTCTTGATAAACAAACGATCATTTCCGAAAACGCTCCATGTAAAAAAGTACAAAAAGTGCATGTTTACCAGCCGATCTCCAGCCGCGATAAATTTGAAAGCGTCAATGAAAGCGATTGCTTCTTTCCACGACATGAACAAGTGTGTAAATAATTCAAATATGGCCACAGGCGTGCAGAAGTCACGTATGAACTTTTTTGAAGTTTTGCTGCGTTGAATTCATGTTCATGCAGCAAAAGGTCTCGCATTGTCGCTGCACACGCTAGTTTACTAATGTCTGTAAACTAAGATTTTTATACTTATAAATCAGCTTTGACCGTATTTGCGTGTTATTTTGAATTTGCTTTCCAAGCCCCAGTTGACGGTGATCAAAATGCAAACTCAAAATTAACCTCAAAACTCAAATGATCGTTCAAAGCTGATTTTTGATCATTCAATTTTCAGTTTACTGGTTTTAGTAAAATAAAGTGCGCAGTGCCATTAGATGCAAACGCTTGAAAAGCGAAAACGCCACTTGTGTTACTTTTGAAGGTAAGTAGGTTTGAACTGATTCAACAAAAATCGCACACGAAACTACAGCGCTAATTTTCCTTTGAACAACACAATGGAAAAACTATATACCTAAATGCACACTGATATTTTACTAACGCTGAAAGTAAATATTTTAACACGGTAAACCATTAGACCAACAAGGCTCACATTTGCACAGGAAAAAACACAAAATGAAACTTTGTTTATTGTAAAATATATAAATACTGAAAGTAAACCTTTTTTGTCAAAACTGCAGAATATTTACATTTAAACCGGAGTTCCGAACACAAAAAAAAACGGAGCTGGCGCCTTAAGTTAAAGCATTTACAAAAAGTTTTACAGCATTTTGATTTATTGCGGGAATGATACGCCGAATTTTGGGTGTAACGCATGGAGTGTTCCTCAAAACATTTCGATTTGCTAATTTAAATAATCCGCTTGATTTAAAACCGTAGCCAATATCAACTAGCATTCCAAAATAATTGAGAGATTTTTTAAATATAAGAAAATATATTACCAAGAATACCATATAAATACTATAAAACCCTTGCATTTTATACTTTCACCAAGTTTTTCCAGTTTGTTATTTACGAGAAAAAAAAGAAAAAAGTCGCATTCACCTTTATTCAGTGCTTTAATCATACTCATTTGTGAAATTTTTTTCCGTGATACCTAAATACATCAAACTAAATTCCCACCCCCCCAATCAATTCATCAAAACCGCCAACCCAAACCCACCTTCCATCTCCCAAGTACCCAAACTAATTGCGTAGCACTTGTGCACCTTGCACCTTCGTTTGGGCAGCGTCGCAGTAAAGTTACCGTATCTGTCGATTATGACCCGGGGGTCTGCACATTCACGGGTTATGTGCTCGGTGGGGAATCTGTAAGGGGGTGCGGGGGGGGGGGTTGGATAGGTTTAAATTATTTCTGTTTTTTTTTCCTGGAATGAAAGGAAGTGGCAGTTTTGATAAGACAGTGGTGAATGGGTTTATTTTAGTGGTGTCTGTTTTTATTAAGACTCCTAATTCCTTTAAAAAGCCAAAGTGTTGAAAGTTATGGAAGATTTTAACAGTATCACGATGGAGCTTTCAACTTTTTAATTGAAGCAAAATTTGAAATTGTAGAGATGGTTCACAGTTTCACCACAAAGAAAAACGACACGTTTTCCCGACCCTGTAAAAAATCATTTGCTCAAATCATTTGTTTTAAATTTTTGCTGGCACTTACTACCGCCCCTCATTTAACCCCCCTCAAAATGTGCACTATGAAAAATAAACCCCGGGGGGGTGTTTCAAGAAAATACGGTAACTAGCAAATGCAGCATAAATAAGTCACTGAGCATCTACAAAACTGACCTAGCAGCTCTCAACTCAAACAACTGTGCCATGGCATCCCAATTCCTCTCCTCTAATCTCCTATTATCACTACCATTTCCATTTTCATCTTTCACACCTCCATTTGAACTTTCAGCCAGAGTTCTATGTATAGGCGGTGGTGATGCACAAGAATAGCACCAAAAAGCCCCGGATTCTATTTCTGTGAGCGTTTGATGCATGGAAGTGTCCCAGTTTGATTTTGAGGTTCCTGGAGTGGAAAAAAGGCGGAGTCATTTTGTTGATTTTGTACCGTATTTCCTCGAATTACCCCCACCCACCGTGGAGGAGTTACCCTGTTCCTTTAAATACAACCAGGTCTGAGCGAGATGGGGAAAAATAAACCCCCCAATCGAAATACCCCCCCCCCCCCTACGGAATGAGAGGTACCATATTTCCTCGAAATACCCCCAGGGGGTTTATTTTTTCAGAGTGGAAATTTTGAGGGGGTATTTCGAGGGGGTTTATTGTTTCGCCAGACATTTTTGTCAATATCGTAGTAAAGAATGGGCTTTTACAGACAGTTGTTAAAACGTATTTACGTTTACTCGAAAAATACGCGTAAATTAAATACTGCACAAATTTTGCAGAGGAAAATCAGAGATGACTAATGTCAAACTAAATGTATTGAAGTATGCATTGAAGCGCAGAATATAACCTCTATTTGGAGGTGAATGTATTCAAGCAGGGGATCTAAATGTAGCATACCTGAATTTTCAAGCACTTACAGTTAATCGAAGACTAACCAATACAGAGCTCAACAGTGAACTCAAATGTAGCCAGGAATAGCCAACTGTTACCTACTCCCATTTCTGCCACTGTGAACAGACTGTTCTAGCCAATCTCTTTTCACATGTATTTCTATTTGTATTTTTCATGTCATCTCACATTTCTGATCGCAAAGCTCTGATGTAGTAAAACCGGCATCGCTTTAGTCAGAAAAATGAATCCATTTTTTATGGTTATTTTTCAACCTGAATGTGCGCAGTGCATGGAATAATAAAATCGCTGTGGAACATGTTAAGCAAATGTATTTCTTTGAAAAATGGAAAATGGAAAAAAATTCTGTTATAAATTGTGCCAGCTGAAAAAAGAATGATTGAATAGAAAAGATTTCAATAGCGTTCAGGTGCCATTCCCTGATCCTGTAAGATATCAAATGTCATGTAGAGTGTCAAAAGCCATGTAAAATGTCAGATCATATGTCATGCAAAGTGTCAAAAGTTGTAAAATGTCATGAAAAATGTCAAACATGCAGTAAAGAAATTTAAAAGTTTGACATTTCAGGGGCATTTATTGACATAAGTTTTGACACTTTACGGCATTTTGCAGGGTCTGCTCTAGCGCCAGTTCCGAAAAAGGAGAAGTTTGACATGTGAGAAGCGAAAAGGGAAGTGTCAAGTGAGACATGAAATGAGAAGTGAAAGTGAAATGAGAAGTGAAATGAGAAGTGAATTGAGAAGTGAAATGAGAAGTGGAAAGTTTACTCTCAACTTTCGGAATTGGCAACCGAGCCACCGAGGGCACTCCCAGACCCTGTAAAAGACCCTCTAAAGTGTAAAAAACCCTGTAAATGTTGTGTGTCATGTAAAAGACCCTGTAAAGTGTCAAATGTCACGTAAAAGGCCGTGTAAAGTGTTATGTGTATCCAAAACTTACTTTGTTATATCCAAATCCAATGGTTTTGTATCCAAATCTTATGTCAAAATCTCAGATTTAGATACAAAAACATAAGATTTGGATTCGATAAGTAAGATTTGGATGCGATAAAGTAAGATTAGAATACACATGACACTTTACAGGGTCTTTTACATTAAATTTGACACTTTATAGGGTATTTTACATGACACATGACATTTTACAGGTCTGGGAGTGGCACCTGGGAGTGGCCGCTGAACGACAACACTAAGAGAAGCTGTATTTCACAGCTCTTTACAAACGCTTTGATTCATATCGGCGCAACAGGTGTATGGTGTATTTATACGCGCGTAAATCCGTACACATAAAGCGCACTACTAAAATTACGATTTCACGGCACTTAAAGTGCGCCAGGCCAAACTTAAAAGCTGCAAAGTCATTGAAAATTATGCGCAGATTATTTACCAGGTGCGCATATGTTTGCCTGCACACTTTAGAAGCGATCAAATTTCAAACACAAACAAATTTCGACGACCGCCGACGCAATAGTGTGAATTTTGGGGTCGAAATAATCGCGCAAAAATAGCGAAAATCATGGAACGAACAGAAAAAAGCGTGTCGCGCACATAAATACTGCGTGAAAAGCGGCTCAAAAACACTCTAAATTTGAATTGCAAATCACAGATCATAAAAAGGGTTTGGTGGCGTCACACTGCGTAGAGTTATGTTATGACTGGGGCGCTCCTACGCTGTAAAACGGGGCAGACTGGAAATGTGTTTTCACGCTCTTCAATTGGAAAATCGATAACTGTCGCCGCTGTATGTGCGAATTCCTGCATAGTTGATGATACATTGATGATGAATTATGTCTGTAACGATCGACGCTATGCCGAATAAATCATGAAATGCATGCATCTGTGATGTGAATATCGATGCGGCTGGGTATGGCTTGAAACTCGATTTTTTTCGAACTCAAAATTAAGGTCGCAGCCCCCAAATTTTTTTCAGTGTAAGTAGTCACGTGAATCACATATTTTTTGCCATTTGATAGATTTGGCCGGGTTTTTGTCGCCCATAATTTATTTTTTTAGAAAATTAATTATTATTCCTCACAGACAACTGACTTGATTGCTCAATTTTTCAAATAAACTATCGCTTATCAACAGTTACACCGCATCAGGGGCCAGTTCCGCAAAAAGAGAAGTGAGAAGTGAATTGGCAGAGAAAGAGAAATGGCACATCGGAAGTAAAAGCGCAAAGGCGAAGTGAATTGGCAAAAGCGAAGTAACAAATAAAAATAAAAAGTATCGTATTTCCTCGAAATACCCCCAGGGGGTTTATTTTTTCAGAGTGGAAATTTTGAGGGGGAGGGGGGGTATTCTGAGGGGGGGGGGGCTTATTCGAGGGGGGGGGGGTTATTATTTCGTCAGAAATTTCATCAAATTCATAGTAAACGGTACGCTTTTTCATACCCAAAACCGGTAATAAACGTGGTTAAATAGGATCTATCGGGACATATCGGGTATTTAGAAGTACATCTGTACATATATTAACGTACCGTATTACCTCGAAATACCCCCATGGGGGTTTATTATTTCGCCAGCAAAATTTGAGGGGGGGGGGTTAATTCGAGGGGGGGGGTTTATTCGAGGGGGGGGTCTTATTATTTCGTCAGAAATTTTCGTAAGGATCGTAGTAAAAAGTAGGCATTTGCATGCCCAAAACAGGTAATAAATGTGTCCAAACAAGATATATTTGGACATAAAAACGTAGATTAGCTACACAAACATGTCCATGTGTAGCTGCAATACAGATAAACAGTAATATACATCATGTACATTGCATACATGACGTATTTATTATGTACATGGTGTACATCATTCCGAAGGGGGGGGTATTTCGAGGGGGGGGTTTATTATTTCCCCAGCCGATTTTGAGGGGGGTTAATTCGAGGGGGGGGGGTTAATTCAAGGGGGGCGGGATAATTCGAGGTAATACGGTATATGTGTATATGCGATGCTAATTGGCATCAATAAATACATCATGTACATTGCATACATGATGTATATCATTCCAGACAGGAGTATTTCGAGGGGGGGTTATTTTTTCCTCAGCTCGAAAACATCTGGGGATATTTCGAGGGGGGTTTAATTCAAGGGGGGGGGTTAATTCGAGGAAATACGGTAATTTCTCTTCGCTTTCGCAATTTCACTTGCCATTTCACTTGCCAATTCACTTGCCATTTCACCTCGCCTTTGCGCTTTTACTTCGCCTTTGCCATTTCACTTCTCACTTCTCATTTGAATTTTTTTGAAATCTGTATTGTTGAAAATAATTTTTATTACAATGATGTTTTTATATTAGAAGATAAAATCAAAGCGTCAACTTTTTGCCTGCCGTTCTATTGGAGGCTGCCATTGTGTTTTTTCACCAATATTTTTCATTTGAACACAGCATTTTAAATGTAACATGAACAACATTTTTATATCTGAGCATCAATTCAAACCAAACCTAATGTGAAAACAACCCTGAATCATCGTTCTGAACACCACACCATCTTTCTAATATTTTTGTGTATGGTTGTGGTGGCAGTCTTACAACTTAATTTCTACCTGCCGTTCTATTGATTATGTGAGTGCAAAAAGTGCCAAAACCTGCCGTTCTATTGGTGGTGCCGTTCAATTGGAGTAGCCGTTCTATTGAAGATATGCCGTTCTATTCGAAGAAATACGGTAGCTACATTTTACCAGTGGCCTGTAGAAGCTGTGTCTGTGTGAAGCAAACATGCCTGAACGAAGTGTCCTGTATACTACAACCGCCGTGATAAATGTGCGACTTGTATTTTGTGCACTTACCTACTTAAACTAGGTAACTCTACTTCGATAATGGTCGACGGACATGATATGAACTCAGAAACAACCGGAAAGGTTCAGGTGCCCTCCCCTCGAACAACCCCCCAGAATGGAACCGGCACCGAAAGGCATCGCACCGGGCTGGAGATTTTGAAGTAATTATTGGGTAGTACCGTATTTCTTCTAATAGAAGGGCGCCCTTCTATTTTTTTCGTCAGCTTTTTTACCCGCCCTTCTATTGGAGACTGCCCTTATATTTTTTTCGCCATTTTTTCGGCAAATTTTTTATATGTTCTGCCAGGGTTTTTCAAAGTGTTATGCCAGAGACAGTTCATAGAATGATGATTTATATAGTCTATTCAACATTTGATGTTTAAATCAATGGACAAATGTCACTAAAGTACAGTGTCTGCTGATATTTATAATTTTTTCCAGGCATTTGGCACAATTCCAGCACTTTGTGTACCTTCTATTGGAGACCGCCCTTCTATTTTTTTCGTGGCCCAAATTAAGTCGAAAAAGTGTACCTTCTATTGAAAACGCCCTTTTATTGGAGACCGACCTTTCTATTAGAAGAAATACGGTAACTTAGTGGCTGCATATATTTCCATGAACTCTCTACCGATGTTGAAGGTTTGGCAATTGAAATGATCAGAAAAATGTGGCAACCACTATAGAAGCGATTAGAATGATTACAAATGATAGCTCAAACATTTCATATGATCCAGTACACATCATCACTATTGTCTACTGACCGAAGTCTATGCTGTACAGAGAAATTATAAAAAAATTTGGGGGAAAAGCCTCAAAAATCGCTCCGGATAGCTAGATAGTTGAGCCTTGGGCGCACTGAAATTTTTGATATTTTAGGAAGGATTTTCCAAATTTACTTAGGTAGGTATATTATTGGAATCTTTGGTGTTAATTCAAATATAGTGAATGATAGCAAATAAAAATGCGCATAAATTTACTCATTCATAGAATCATCCAACAAGAATATTATGTGAAAATATGTACAAAAATAAACTCATAATCACTTTAAACCCCATCATTTTAAGGGCTGACTTAATAGAAATACTTTCAATTCATTGAAATGCAACATGTTCATCTGGCTGATGAACGAATGCAATAATACATTTCACATACCGTAAACTCTAAAGTAATCCTCAAATAACCCCCCCCCCTCTCTAATGGTTTGGTAGGGAAAAACAACTTTTCGAGGAACAAATTTAAAAATTTACGGTATGTGAAGAAAATGTAGGTTAGCGAGTATAAAACATCATTATGTAAGAAAAATTACAACAAGATCGATAAAATTTATCTGGAATCAACAAACGAAGACATAATATTTATTGAAAAAATACAAATTGATCAAAAACACCTGTGAACAATTTGCAAATCGTTATGAAGACATGTTGAAAATTAATATACCTATAAAAAATAGGGAGCGAATTTATGCAGCAGACAATCGCGACATTGGCAATAAAACACTGAATGTAGGACAAAAAATGCCTGCAACCACAGGCATGTGGCAAAACTTGAGCACCGTTTACAGTATTGTAAACCAAAGTACGAGCGGTGCCACTCCCGGCAGACATGTAAAATGCCCTGTAAAGTGTGAAGAGTAATGTAAAATGCCCGCAAAATTGCAAAACAATTTTTACCTGTCATTTGACACTTCACATGGTGTTGGAGTGGCCCCCGGTATGTTTCCCTCACTACGCCAAATGGCCCGTCAAACAAAAAGTTCAGTCAAAGTTACAAGAACCATGTAGAAATGAGTCATCTTGAAGAAATAAGCACTGTATCCTAAATTTTTCATTAATTTGAGACAAAGCCTGAAACTTCCATTTGGCATGAAACCGCAGGGTATCTGACTGTCGGCTGGGTGCCTCCCTTGATGAAAAATTGTTAAATTTTTAACATCTATCATTTCATTTCGCCACTCAGCCAGGAAAAAGTCACGTTGATATTTATGTACAACAAGTGTATTTTTACGGTTTATTTTACACGCGTGATAATCAACAACACATTCAATGGAGGCGCCCAGAATCTGGACCAGAATTGGCACAGCGCATCTTATCAAAGTAACATCCACATCTAAGAAAACAAAGACAACGTCACAAACAGCTGTGGCGCACTGACTGTGCCCCTAGCGCCACTCCCAGACCCTGTAAAAGAGCCTGTGAAGTGTATAAGGCGCTGTAAAGTGTAATGTGTATCCAAGTATTTTTTATCGTTTCCAAATCTCATGTTTTTGTATCCAATTCTTACTTTTTGACATGATTTGGACCTAAAACATAAGATTTGGATACGATAAAAATAATATTTGGATACACATGACACTTTACAGGATCTGTTTACATGACATTTGATTCGTTACATGGTCTTTTAAATGCATGACAAATGACATTTTACAGGATCTGGGAGTGCCCCCGACTAGTGATGGAATGGCCTCAAGGTTCTGGCGCCACTTTCGGACGCCAAAATGTGCCAACCTTGGCGCCATTTCCCTGGCATCTTTCCATTACCAGTCCGCACCCCCAAACAATCAAACTTGAATCTCCTCTACGCCCTGAGGGGGGTGCGCTTGCAATCCACCCCCTTGCTGTTGTTGTTGTTGTTGCTGCTGCGCGGCTTGTTGTTGTTGGGCCACGGCGGCCGCCTGCGGTTGGTTATGGGAGGTTGTGTTTAGTTGGCTGTTTTTGTGATAGGTGATAATTGTTGCGATTTAAGATAAACCTTTTACATGGGGGAACTATTCGAGGGGGAACAATTTAAGGGAGGGGAACTAATTGAATATTCATGGTGAATGGAATGCTTACTGATACTGTATTAATTTGGCAAGCATTTTCATTCAGAAATTTAATTTCGCCACCAAGTGTAAAAGTTAATTTTAACACTTACCATACCTGTCAACGAGCGAAATTGTCACCAAAAGTGCCTATCGGCACAAAAAAACTTCCAAAAGTGCACATCGACACGACTCCATTAAAAACCCTGACGCACCTGCGCGGCCAGCTGGGCCGCCCTGCCGTGTCTGGGACAAGTGGGCGATATACCGGTAATATTCCTGTGGTGCGGCCGCGCCGGCGGCTGCGGCCCCCCTCCAGCGGCAGCTAACGTAGACGCGGACGACGCGCCGGCCAGGTTGGTTGCCGAGGCGGAGCTGACGCCGGGCGCGTCGTTGCTGCCGCCCAATGTCGCGTTAGCAGAGGGGTTGGATAGAAGCGGTTCCTGGGGGGGGGGTCATTTTTGTGGGGTGCTTTTGGCGGTTTGGAGTGGTGCATGGGGTAGTTTGGAATGGGAACCGTTCATTTACTGTGCTGTGCTAATTGTGCCTGCGGCAACAGTTTGGAAGGCCGCAAAACATTGTGATGTGTTGACATGTAAACAATGACATGACATGACATGACATATATTGACATAAAACATGTGAACCCGCTAGTCATGTAGACCCACCAGTCATTAGGAGGGATCAGCACATCGCATGCGGCTAGAACCCAGTGCACAAGTTTACCCGTTGCACAAGTGGCAATATCCAGTCCCAATGTAGACCCGGTGCTTAGGTACGGCTCCTGTACTTGAGCACTGGGCCTTCATGGGCACTGCAGGAGTCAACTTGTGCACCAGCACAGGCCCGTGCCATGCTTATTCCCTCTATAATACATGACTGCCCGGTCTACATGACTAGCGGGTTCACATGAGTACAGGCACAGGATCGTTGCCATCGCGAAACAGCAAACAGCTAGACTACAGTGCAAAGTAGGGATTCAGAAAACTAGCCATAAATAAACCCCCACCTGCTCATAAGCATTCACAGCCCTGGGCGCGGTTCCATTTCCCTGGTGCGGCTGCTGCGCGAGCACGTGATGCGCGTGCGCGTGCGAATGGCCGCCGTAGACTCTGGGCGCGGTGCCGCCGGCCGCGCTCGTCGCCGTGCCGTGCTCGCTCGGCCGGCCGCCCAGCGTGGAGAAGCGCAATTCGCCCGACGCGTCGGCACCGGCGAGACTTGGCGCCGTGCCAACTGCGCCTGACATGCCTGTGGCGCCGGCTCCGGATGACCAGGTGCCAGCGGGTTGCGCTGTGATGTTTGAGGGGGACTTTGAGCGGGGTTGATTCCGCGAATGGAGAGGTAAAAACAACGTTTTAGAAGTTAGAAGTGAAATTAGACGAAAAAAGTTTCTCTGCTTCTAGCTTTTTACCACTCATTTCACTTTTCATGTACTTCTCATTTCACGTGTCACTTCCCATTTTATTTCACGAGAACTGAAACTTTCCACAGTCCACTATTACAGCGTTATCAACCCCAAAACCCACCCAAACCCTCAAACAATGCCAACAAAGTAACCAACCCTGTCCACCAGACCCGACATATCTTGGCAAGCTACCAGCAGTGTGCTGGTGTTGATGACCGGAGGGCGGCGGCACCGCCTGCAGTGTGGCGCCGGGACCCGTGGCTGACATCGGCGACGTGACGCCGCCCGCTGCGGCACCCCCCGGGGGTCCATAGCCTAGACCTGAGGGGGGTGCTTGGGGGGTTCGGTTTGGTAGCTTTGCGTGGTGGATTGTGTACCTACATTGATGCCTAAATTTGTTAAATGTGCTTTCAAGACCTTCAAATTTAAAACCTAAATCAATTTTAAACGAGCACAATTTGACTAACCCTGATAACTGTGATAATGCAACTGCATTTTCTTGCTAGCTCGCTTCTGCTTGTCTCTCTGATGATACATGCCAGCGAAAATCAATATATTCAGCACCAAAAGAGCGCAGCCCACGGCCACAGTGACAAGTAAAAGGGTGCTGTAGTCACTTTCAGCTTCTACAGTCACTGGGGCCACTTTGCCACTTGCGGGCAAGGGTTCACTTGCTGAGAGGGGTGGGGATGAGTGATGGGACAGCTAGATTCCACTCCCAGATCATGTAAAATGTCAAATATCATGTTAAATGTCAAAAGTCATGTAAAACGCCATGACATGGTAGATTGTAAAGTGACAAATTTTAATTTTATTTTCGTACTGGATATTTGGTATTTTTCATGACATTTAACATGACGTTTGACACTTTGAATGACATTTAACATACATAAAGAATTTTACAGGGTCTGGTAGTGGCACCTGGTTAAAGGTATACTGTGGTTATTTACACTTTGTACGGGCAGTTCAAGTTGGCAGCGACCCGAAAATGACTCATGCATCTGACTATTGTATTTATGAAATGTCCAAAAAATTATGTTTACGTTTCAACAACAATGAATTTTTCCATCACGTTAGAAATGGCGCAAGCGCTTGCCATTGTTGGCACGCTGCCAATAATCAGTGTGAATATAAACTGACCAGTCAGTGAATCATAATAACGTGGCATTTAATCTCAACACATGCCCAACAAAGTGCCAATCTTGGAGACCCCCACACTAAACTCACCCTTTTTCGTGGTCTCAACATCTGGCTGTTTGGGAGGCGGCGTGGGCGGCAGGGGTGGCGGCGGAAAAGGATAATTACTAAAAGCATCTTCAGAACGGACCACCCCGTAGTAGCTTCTGGGGGCAGTCCCAGACACTGAAAAAATGTACTGTGAAATGTCAAATGTCATGCAGAGTTTCAAAATGTCTTTTTAAAAAAATGCCCTAAAAATGGCAAATATACCAGGGCCATTTGCCATTTTTCAGGGTATTTAACGACACTTTTCATGACATGTGACATTTTACAGGACGTTTTACAGGGTTTGGGATTGGCACCTGGGGTCGGATTGTTCTAGAAGTTGATTGTGTTCAGCCGGGGCGCCGCGGCCCAAATTGTGCAGTCGAGTGATGAAAGTGTTCCAAAAAGCCATTTTTGTCGCCCGGTAGTAATTTCTCATTTGTGGTCTTTGGGCTGCGAGATTTTGATTGTTGCTGGCTGATTGGAAAAATTAATAAAAAAAATTAGAAAAGAAAAAAAACGCACAGATTTCCAGGTACGGCTCTTTCGCGGCGGCGGAAAACCTGCTCCAGTGTAAATTGCGGAATGTTTCCATTAACCTCTGGTCACCCATCATAGGTTCGGGTTGCATAGGGTCGCTGTAAAACCCCGGAAAATATGCATTTTAATGGTGCCAAAGGTGTGCAAAGAAATAAATGAGCTCACCCAGATTTGACAAAATTAGAAATGTAGCGCATCAGCGCTCGACTAATTCGGTCATCGTCCTGGTCGAATCGTCGGTAGGGCGACCGCACCAGCGCCTAATTAAAAATAAATCCCAATTAATTACAAAATTAATCAATCACACTCTGGATAGAACAAAATTAGTGCAAAATACACAGCACCCACCTGGGGATCGTCCCACAGTGGATATCCCAAAATGTAGGGCAAGTCCTCCCCTCTGACGGCACCCTTGACACTGTCTCTGTCATTACGAGAACCCCCTCGTTCCCAATTTCTGGTTTCATGCGCGAAAACGTAGACATAAGTCCCAGCAATGTTACGTCTCGATGCGGGCTGTCTAGATGCGTGTAATTGTGCAGTTTGAATGGAGGGCGCGTTGTAGCTGCGAAGTTGGGGGGGGGGGGGATAATTTTTTGATGATCCCAAAAAAATGAAAACTTGGGTCGTAGCCAAAAACTGACAGCGCGTCGCCCAGTGCAGCCATTACGGCGTCTCTAATTTGTTTGGGGCCGCCATTAGGATTCTCCCAATCAGTATATTCATTTACGATGGCATCATAGATTTCCCGCCGATGGTATTCAAACAGATTCCGCACCAGCGTTCTGCATGACAAAGTAAAATATCATATGAATGGAAACATAGAAAATAATTTTTTAACACTTAAAACTTCACAATAGCGGCCCACACACTAGTTGGCACAAGTGTGTCAACTGTTGTGTGACGCGTGTCACTGTCAACTCAGATTTCGGCTTCACGTGTCGCAGAGCGATCTTGCAATGCATTTGCCGTAATACTTATTTGTCAACATTGACGCATCTGCATTTGTAGATCGTTCCGCGACACGTGAAGCCGATATCTGCGTTGACACAAACCAACGAGTTGACACACAGGTGTCAACGTGTGTGCGCAGCACCAACGAACCAACCTATACATTCTCCCAGCTTTACCCACATCCATCCCGCTTTCAATGTCCCTCTGACTCAACAAATCATAGGCCTCATTAGAGGTCAATCCGATCATCAAATCGATCTCCTGAAACATGTCTCCATATTCGGCGAGATTCTTTCGCGGATAATTCGCGACTACGGTGCCGTCGACGATGGGTCCGAATGCGGACATGAATGTGGGCGCGGTTATTTTCATCGCCGCTGCGGAAACTCTGCGTCAAAGTTGAAATTGAATTTGAAATTGGTAATGTGGGTTTGGTCCCTCTTAGCGGGCTGGGTAATAAGAAACAACAAAATTTGATAAATGGGTATCCACTTGTAAAAGTCGATGGGTTCGAAAATTTCGAAAATCGAGTAAGAACAGAAACGGCACCAGGCTTGGTCCTGCGCTCGTTTTTTATAGTGTCACATTTCAACAGTTTTTGTATTTGTAATAGTATTTGTAATCAACGCTGACAAGAAGTCGATATATCCTGTCAAAATCAGACAAGAAATCGATAAATCCAGTTAAAATCAGGTAAAAAGTCGATAAATACGGTCAAAATGAGAAAGTGGGAAGGACATTGCGCCCATAAGTTGAAAGCAGAGGAGAAATATTTTCTGCAATGCAATTTTCTTGAAGTCGATTTTTTGGACTTATCGATTTTTAGAAGTAGACATCCTAAATGTGTAATTTAAATTGAAAATTTCTGTTCAAATACCTGGCAGCACTTTCGTTCCTCAAACAATCCATTATTCGCTCGTTGACAACGTCCACGTGATAACCCTGTTGATTAGCTGCCATATTTGTGCCTTTTTTCTGGCACTGCAATTCCTCGGCGAGTAGATAAAATGCGCTTTGAGGGTTCGCTACCAGCGCCCAGGGACATAGGGCACTGCCGCCCAATAAAATTGCTCGTTTGAGAAGGCGTCCATCAGCTGGGGGGGGAGTTAAACCAGTGTGAGGTCACTTTTCGATTGGAACCATGTATTTACACGCTTTGGCGGTTGACACTGTCTACTTACAACTATTTATGTCCAAAGGAACATAATTTTTTGGATATTTTGGATAATATTTGGTTTATCGACAGATTTTTTAAGGGCGTATACACTCACAAGAACTACCTACCGTATTACCTCGAAATACCCCCAGGGGGTTTATTATTTCGCCAGCAAAATTTTAGGGGGGGATAATTCGAGGGGGGGGTTTATTCGAGGGGGGGGTCTATTATTTCGCCAGAAAATTTCGGAAATTCCCCATACTCAGACGTAGAAAAAACACACAATTACATGGATATATATGTGTTTATAGGCATTTATAACTGTATATACACAGTAACCCTTCTCTAACGTCACTTTATCATCAGTTTTAACGTGTGTTCTGCATTGTACAGATCACAAACTTCGGTATTTGTCATGCACGTTATCTTTACACTCAACTTTAGGGGGGGTATTTCGAGGGGGGGGTTTATTATTTCCTCAGCCGAATTTTAGGGGGGGGTATTTCGAGGGGGGGGTTTATTCAAGGGGGGGGTTAATTCGAGGTAATACGGTATTTATTTATAAGATATCTAGCACTTCGTATACAAAAGTACACAGTGAAGCTTAAACTTAAAGATATATAACGGTATAATCCCACCTAGAAATGGCACCTAGATTTCCATATGTAAAACAATGTTAGAAGCAGAAATGAAACGTTGGAATTTTCAAACAGAATGTCACCAAAAGAACTCGCATTCGACACAATTTTACACTAATAACTCCCAAAAAAACCCCAACCCCCCAAAAACCAACGTCCACTTCCCGGACTGGCCATGAACAAATTGACCAAAGCCGCGCCGGACCCCCAGCCCATCATGGTGACCCCCTGGGGGTCCCCACCCAGGCCGGGTAAAATGTCCCTCAAAAAGGTCATGCCCACTGTGAGGTCCCATAAACCCCAGTTTCCTTCGCAGATGGGTGAACATTGGGGGGATGGGGGGTTGCACGTGGATTGGCACGAGCCCAGGAAACCTGCGTGAAGTGTGAAGTTATTTGTGAATGGCTAGTGAAGCGTGAATGGCTAGTGAAGAGTGAATGGCTAGTGAAGCGTGAATGGCTAGTGAAGCGTGAATGGCTAGTGAAGCGTGAATGGCTAGTGAAGAGTGAATGGCTAGTGAAGCGTGAATGGCTAGTGAAGCGTGAATGGCTAGTGAAGCGTGAATGGCTTCGCGTACACTAGTTCACGGCTGGAAGATCGGGAAACTGATGAAGTGGCTTTGAACGCATTTGAGTTTACCGTAATAAGGAGTCCGTCAACTACTGTTGACTTAAATCAAAAATTTGTTCAAACTCAAATGTATTTAAAACAGATTTACCGGTTTCAGAAATTTCGACTAAAAACTAGTGGAGATTCAGAATGATTAAATAAAACTTAACCATTAACAGTTGATTAAACCATGACATTTCACCAAAAAACGTACTCAGAAACGTACTCTACCCCCCCCCCCCAAAAAAAAATTTCCCCACAACCCACCAAAAGCTCCCAATCTATAGTTGACAGTGACCACAATGATGCTTCCATAGGCGGCCAGCGTGGAACCATTGTACGCGTTGGCAGAGTTCGAATCGTAATCATCACCGTGTACTATGACCAATGTGCGCAGACCCACGTTGCTGGAGCCGCCTGTTAAGGGGGGGGGGGGGTAATTTGGTTTGTGAAGCGTGGGGGTATTTGTGGGATGATAGGTAAATGTATATGCTCGATCAATTCCCACCATCATCATCGATTCTCAATCAATTCGATCGATTATATATTTTTTCGACGACTTTTTTGAGGGTGTTTTATGACCTTATGTTCTTTTGACTTTTCTTCCCGATTCACATGGATATAGTCGTCGGACTTGATGCCCTGCCGTCGATACTTATGTCTTTGTCCAGCAATGGAGCAATGTTAAACTTATGTTAGAATTTCCAAACACGTTCTGCAGCCTCCGGGAATGCAGTGCATAGTAGGCTTCTATTTTGACGTTCTTTCGTTCAAATTTTAACAAAAGTTCCCCATTGCTGCTCTGCTGGATGAATACATAAGTATGTGCAAGGGCAGGGCATCAAATCCGACCACTATACATGATAACAAATTTCTATTGTTTTACAGACTTCTGGAAGGTGGAACATTTTTGGTTGGATTTGGATTGTCTTTACGAATAACATTTTTCTAGCATCCAACTTGGTTCAAAGCAGATCCTTGAAAATTTTAAAGTGAATTCATACAGAAATACCTAGGTACTTTGGAATACTGCAATGCAATACTGTATTCGATATTCTGCACCAAGCATTAAATTACTGTTGTGATTAGCGTTTCAAAAATTGCGGGAGATCTATATTTCTTCAATATAACAAAGTATAAAAAATTATAAACCTATTTTTTATATTATCTCCAGGTACTTTTTCCTGACGGATTTGATAATATTTTCTAAATTTTTTTAAAATTTTGTTAGTGTAATTAAGTGGAAAGAAAGTTCCTATTTATATGTTTTATATTTTCTCAGCGTTCTAGAGAGATTTTATTTTATTTTTGAAAGATTTTCTGAGATTATGTTTTATCATAAACACCTTCCCGGACAAGTTCACCACCCATTTTTTTATTTCACTTCGGATGCAATATCTCCGTCCATGGGGGTGTTATAAATCTAAAACTTTGTATATATAAAGTGGTGAGACCCCCCTACTCCCCAACAATGGGGGAAGGTGCGGCGACTCACTACAGGGTGGGTCGCCCTATATGCAACAATTTTTTTAGCGTTTTTGGTGTCCCAACGAAGTTCACCACCCACTTGATTGGCTACACTACGAGAGCCATATCTCCAGTTGTAATGGTGGTAGAAAGCTGAAATTTGGGGAATGTCTTGCCAACAACCCCCCTCACAATACACCAGTGGGGCGGCTGCCGACGACCCACTAAAGCATGGGTCACTGCAAGTAAATTTGACCATTTTTTTAAAACAGCCCAAGTGTCCCAAAACAAGTTCACCACCCAACTGCATTATAAAAATGTTGCAACAACATACCTAATATAAAACTGAAAAATGTTGGAACCCTAGTTGAGCCCAAAAAAATTTTTTCAGTAGGGCACCCACCCCGTCCCATAAACAGTAGACCGAAAATTTCACTTTAAACCAATTTTTCCTTTCACACTTAAGAAGTTGGTTTACAAAGTTCACTAGAGAAGGGTCTAAGGTTCAAAGTTATATAAACAACATAACCTCTAAAATGCTTCCATAATGAAATTTATTTGGGGTGAATGAAAAAGTGAAAATTTTGTCAAATTTTGTTCCTGCAATGACATTATTTTGACATTATAGAATTCACCCCAAGTAAATTTCCTTATGGAGGCATTTTGGAGGTTATGTTGTTTACATAACTTTTATAATAGAATAACCCCCCCGGTCTTGCAACATTGTCCCTAATACAATACGATACATCCCCGGAGCGTGCAACATCACCATTATGGGACAGATAGCAGCACCTTGGACAATGTCCATATTCGTCAGAACTCTCAACGATGCGCTCATGCAGCCCATCCTGCCTAATTACACCAAATCTACAGCACCTAACTGACTTGGTTACCTTTTGCACGCGTGGAACGACAAACGATGGCAATACGCCAACCAAATAATCGCACAATTCCGACAATTCAGCGAGCGACATAAGGTCCACCGGACGCTTAACAATTGCCCTACAAGGCCTACACTTGCCGCGTGCGCGGGAAACCTGTCTGCCAAACTTCACCAGCTTGGTACCTTTTGACCTAGCTATTCCGAAGGACGTAGGCTTCGGAACTTTTCGGTCTACTTGGTTGCCACAGCTAACAAAGTCAGGTCGCGCAAATTGCAAAAGCTTGCGGCGAATAACGTGCGGCTGTAATTTCCCTCTCTTACCCACCAAGTACCAAAGGTTTCTAGGCTGCACATTTTTCTTCAGCCTTTCAGCAGTCTTCTCAAAAACACCACAAATTCCGGGCTCAATAAAAGCTGGCTCCATGATCAAGTGATCAAGCAACCACTGCTGAGAAGCATCGCAAATCACTTCACCCGTGGGCAAGACAGAATCAATAACAAAATCATCGGCGCCCTGAACCTTTTCCGCATACGTGGCCCTTCGCTGAATTTGAAACAATTCCGACACGGGTTCAAAACTATCAAAAACTGGGCCCATTTCCAAATCATCAACCTCCCAGAAACCTTCAGAACTTGGCGCGTCTTCAGAAACAGAAACAAGATTAGCCCACGCCTCGAAAACCGACAACTGAACATCACTCGAATGCAAGCAAATAAAAGCGACCTCCATCATGATTCACAATTTAGAGCAGGAATAATTAGATCCACTAGCTGGAATGAGCCAATAGATTAGGTAAAGAATAGTTGCACCGGAGTAAGCTTGAATTACGCTAATTGGGTTTCTCGGATAACGTTGCAAATAAAGTTTCCAAAGTATTTAAATATTTCCAATTTACCTTTCCACTTTCCAAATCAAAACATTAACATAAAAATGACTAAATAACACTCAGGGTCATATAAGCTAAACCAGACGGGTGAGGATAGCAATACAATGCACTGGTAAGAGACCACACAAGACCAGGTACTTAAATCCTAGCTTGGCACAGCACCACTATCAAAAGTAATTCTACGACGACGTAGCACAACTGTTTGGGCCCTTACAAAAGCCTAGAGCGAGTCAATAGGTGTACAGCCTACTTCAGCTTATACTACGCCTAAAACAAGTCCACAGAGGTCCAGACGTACAGTAAGCATCACAGATGGTGGGTTCTCCCCATACAACACCCTATCTTAGCTATACCGGCAGCTCCGTGTGGCCACTCCTGCCCCTGTGAACCTAAATGTCACCGTGCAGAGGGAAGAGAAGGCCTATGCCAGAGTTAGCAGAGAATGAATAACCAAGGGTAGGCTCATTTCAGCTGGTAAATCACTGACTTAGTAATTAGAATTGGATTGAATAGACTGATGACAATCACAAGATTGGGGCTCTCTTTTATAGGTTTGAAATGCCCAAAACCAGTTTGCAGCTAGGCGGAGCCAACCAATCACAAAAGTGCATTCAAAATTGTACCAAAAATAAGTGACTTCAGCTGAACAGAGCCATACACCACAAGGGTTACTTTTTAATGGAACAAAGGGAATGGTGACTTGACATTCAGGAACACCTTTCTTCTGGCACTCAGCCAGCTAATAAAACCAAACTTGGAACTGTGCCAAACTAGAAAATGACATACCTACAGTAACCTACCAAATGTAAACACACAACTAACAGCTTAAAAGTGCCTAAACTGAGTGAAACTCTCAAAACTAAACGTGATACAATCAACAACATGCCGAGCGAGTCCACAGGCTACTCGAAAACTGCAAACAACTGCAAAAAGGACCAAAATTACAAAAACAACCGTAATTGCTCAAACGTGAGCTCGTCCAACCAGCGTACCAATCGGCCAACGTGAAACTAAACACGGCGTGCAAAAGTGCAAAACACAGAAATACGTGCAAAACACAGAAATACATGCGAAACGCAGAAACAAATGCGAACGTAAAACACAATCACAAAATACATGCAATTATCACAACTAAGGGGGGTTAGGTGGGTAATTAAGTGCGAATAAATACAAATACCTGCGCAATAAATCACCAATCGCGGCACCTACCGCAAACCTACAACCTAACCCTACACCTACAACCTAAAACATCACAAAACTCCTCCCTGTGGCAGCAGTGGCTACGGGATATGTGCCAAATTACACACAAAAACTGCCTTTTTGGCATTCTTCCAATTTCCTTGGGATTGGCCCGTTTCTACTCCAAAGGACGTAGACTTCAGGAGCTATCGGGCCGCTCCCTATTTTACTATTTTACTTAAGGCACATATCCCTCCAGAAGGGGTGACCCGTCTCTACTCCGAAGGACGTAGGCTTCAGGAGCTATCGGGGCCATCCCTTCCGGTGGCCACTCCCACCAAGAACTCTCTGAGCGGCCGAAGCTCTGTCGTTCCGCGGACGTTTCCGGCGGCCACCGCTGTCGACGCTCGCGGGGACTGGGTAGGGGGTAAATTTACAAGTTTTGAGCGATGAACTGTCGCCAAAACACGAAGACAGCGCTTAAACCCCCTCAAAAATACACTCGGTGCCATTTTCCGAAAGTTGGCACTCGGCCAAAAGTGGTTGATTCAACAATTTTACAAAAACCGCCCAAAACACCAAAAATCCCCCTCTTCCGGGTCCCGGCGGTCGGCGGGTGTCGAATGGCGGTGGCGCGGCGCTGTCGCGGCCGTCGAAGTTGTTCGCCGGCGCTCGTTCGATTGCCATCCTCCAAGGGGATCGAGTTTTTGCTCAGCGCTGCTTTTCTTTTTAATGAAAGCGCCATAAGTTTTGCAAAAGTTAGGTTTCATTCCCGGAGATGTCAAATGACGTCACCCGGCCCTTTTCACAACTAAATGCGGCCACTTAGGCATTGTCGCTAATTGAAATTAGCGACATAACACTGTCGACGCCACATTGTACATGTAATTAGCGCCAAAACACAATCCCAGAGGCGTAAATCTGGCACTTTAGTATCTTGGCGCCAATTACCGTAAGCGGCGTCGACTGCGCCCTAAGTCCCCTATAAGTTAGGTTTTGTAAGGGGCGGCGTCGTGATGACGTCACTTGGTCCAAAAGGGGTCAATATGGCATCCCCGGCGGCTAAAGCGCCATAATTAGGGTTTAGTAAGCGTTAATTGACGCTGGGTCACCGTCCCAGAGACATGGGTCTGGCACTTTGGTGGCCCGCCGTCAGTTATCGCATTACACTTTGAACCTTAGACCCTTCTCTAGTGAACTTTGTAAACCAACTTCCTAAGTGTGAAAGGAAAAATTGGTTTAAAGTGAAATTTTCGGTCTACTGTTTATGGGACGGGGTGGGTGCCCTACTGAAAAAAAATTTTTGGGCTCAACTAATGTTCCAACAGGATTCAGTTTTATATTAAGTATGTTGTTGCAATATTTTTATAATGCAGTTGGGTGGTGAACTTGTTTTGGGACACTTGGGCTGTTTTTAAAAAATGGTCAACTTTATTTGCAGTGACCCATGCTTTAGTGGGTCATCAGCAGCCGCCCCACTGGTGTATCGTGAGGGGGTTTGTTGGCAAGACATTCCCCAAATTTCAACTTTCTACCACCATTACAACTGGAGATATGGCTCTCGTAGTGTAGCCAATCAAGTGGGTGGTGAACTTCGTTGGGACACCAAAAACACCAAAAAAATTTTTGCGTATAGGGTGATGCACCCTGTAGTGAGTCGCCGCACCTCCCCCCCATTGTTGGGGAGTAGGGGGGTCTTACCACTTTATGTATACAAAGTTTTAGCCTTATAACACCCCCATGGACGGAGATATTGCATCCGAAGTGAAATTAAAAAATGGGTGGTGAACTTGTCCGGGAAGGTGTTTATTTTCTGAAAATCACCCATTATTTGGAACACTAGTGTTATGCCATCGTATGTTAGGCATTTGTTTTTCATATATTTCAATTCATTGTCTTATGGTAAGTTTTCAAATGCAACCTGTAAGTGTATGCCCGCGAGTAGATTCCCCCCCACGCGCCGTCCTATTGTTTCCATGCGCTTATGTATTTAGGTATGCATTATGTACTCGCGCGCTGCGGAACAGTTGCGCCGCGGCGTTTTTAGGTGTTCATTTTACACGCACTATGTATTCAATGTATGTGTTATGTACACGGCGCCATGTAGTAGACAGTTTGGCGCCGTTCCGTTGGTGGCATTTTTGTCTAGGTACCCCCCTATATTATGCGTATCCAGCCGATATTTTGAATCGGCTGGCAGTTGTCGTTTTTGACGTTTTTCTGTTGAATATTTTCCTAAAATTCTGATGCTTTGATTTTCTATATTTGTTGCCCAAATTTCCTATTTTGTAAACTCAAATCGCCTCAATAAATTCGCGTTGGTTTACATGGACTTGGGCTTCACTTTGGCACTTGCTCGCACCTTTACTTGAGTGTAATTAGAGCCGCCGCTAATCAATTCATCTAAACAAACCCCCACCAAGCAATAACTTCAATTGGCTGCGATCAGCCAATTACATGGTGACTGTACTGGGAGCTATTTATTTAGCTCCCAAATTCGACCCCAGGCCTCCTGCAGTCCGCCTGGTCATCGCGGCACGTTCGCCGCGCTAATCTCCACTTCGATCAGCCACTGGGGCTGATCGATATCGCGTCAAATTTCGCGTCGCGGTGCCACTGGGGCCCGCGACATCGCAACAACTCGCGGCACCCGGCCGCGACGTTTTCCGGCTCCGATCAGCCACTGGGGCTGACCGGAACCCACCGATTTCGCGTCGCTTTGCCACTGGGGCTAGCGACGTTGCGGCGACGCTTCGCGCCTGTTTTTTGACTCGATCAGCCACTGGGGCTGACCGAACCGTCGTTTTTCCGCTGTGCCACTGGGGCCAGCGGAACGCCATCGTCGATCCGATCAGCCACTGGGGCTGACCGGAAGAAAATCGTTTTTTGTCGCTGAGCCACTGGGGCCAGCGACAACGTTTTTTTGATCTACCTGGCCACTGGGGCCAGGTAGAGTTGATCGATAGGGCGCTGGGCCCTGTTTCTGTTGGGTGCCGCGCCGTGTTTTCATTTTTCTGGTGCTGCACGCCCACACGCGATCTGAAGGCGCCACTGGGGCGCCATTTGTGCAGGTTGCTGCGCGGTGTGGAATTTTGGCACGGTGCCAATTGCTGCACGTGCTTGCATTCACATCGATTTTGGGTCATTTTTGGCACCTACATGCTTCATCGAAACTCCAGTTGTGTTTAGTCACTCCTGCACCGTCTTTGCACGTGAATTGTGCCTGTGCAGATTTCGTGACTTCTCACATTTTCCGACATGTCGCAATATACGCGAGCGGAACTGGAGCCGGTGGTCGAATTGTGGGTGGAGCGCACTGAACGGCAAAAATTGCTGCGTTTGCTCAATGTGCTCTTGCAGTTTCGAATTGATGGCGATGATTGGCCTACGATTAGTGATCCGCCCCGCCTGGGAACCGTGCCACTTGTTCGGCATGTATGGCGGTGCATGGACCTGTATTTCACCGACCCAAATACTACATTGGAATTGGTGCTTGACCTCGAAGATCAAGTACCGAGCGTTGGCATTGGGAACGACCCCACGCCGCCTCAAGGCGTTGCGGTTGCCCAACCGGCTGCAGCGCTGACCGTGGACAACCTTTTGCCTGCTCTCCAGCAGCTGCTATCCAGCAATCCGACATTCGTCCAGCAATTGACTTCACAATCAGTGCCGGCGCACACGGCACCGGTTCAAAATGCGCCTGCAAATTTGCAATCGGTACCGGCACCTGGCACAATCAATCGCTGTTCATCGGCGACCCCTTCTGCTTCCACGGACCAGCTAATTGATTCCACCGAAGCTAGATTGCAAGCCGTCTCTTCGTCACCTGGCGGTTTGGTCGGTCAAATTGCTGCCTACATCGACCAATACGTCATGGTACCGGCCGATGGTTTTCCGTCACTCGTGGATACCCTGGGACAAATGTCGTCTCATGATCGCATGGGTGGTGGCCATGTGGCCAACGTAGCCAGCAAACAAACGCCGTTCAATGGGGATTCGAGCGCGCCATCGGGGCCGTTTAAATTTTGGCTTCACAATGTGGCGTTACAGGCTCTGAACGTCCCGCCGGCATACCAACACTTGTTTTGGACCAATGTTTTCCAACAGTGCCTGAAAGGCAGTGCGCAGGCACATTACACTTCTATCCGCCTCAACAAACGCAATTCTATACTTTACGTTTTGGACCAGTTGGCATGTGTGTATCGTGTGGACCGCAAAGCGCATTCGGTAGCTGAGTGGTACAGAATTTCTGCTAACAAATCTGACACTGTGGTCTCCCTGTACAACAAGTTGTGCAATTCATTCCACTACATCAGCGAGCAGATTGACGACTCACAGCGTGAAAAAATGATTGGGGATAAATTCCTCGAAATTGGCAGTATACTGCCGATGTCGCTTTGGTGTCGGTGGCGCGATGAATGGCGTGAAGGTTGGTATCGACTGGCTGATGTCGTTGGTCGCCTCGACATATCGCGCGAGGAAAATTTACATTTCCGTGCCGAGCAGAACGAACGACGTAATGCTGATCGGAAACCAAAGCCGTCGCGGGGTGGAAATGCCGGGTGGGGCAACGCTCCATCGGCTGCAGCTGCATCGCAAAATGCCTCGGGCCGATCGGATGGTCAGAAGGGCAGCTGGGATAGGCAGTCTAAATTTGACCCGACGACGCACCAGGGTCCATGGTGCACCTATTTTTTGCATTGTGCTCCCATGCCGCACGAGCCGGCAAAATGCTTTTTGAACCCCGCTTCTCCTGCCTACCGGGCTGACCAAGCTGAAAAGGTCAAAGCTAACCTCGAAAGGGCTAACAAATCTCAGGAGGATGCAAAGCGAAATATGCTAGCTGAATGCAAGAAACTAAATCTGAATATGAACAAATGGTCAACCCCGAGCGCTAAATCCAGTAGAAGTGGCAAACGGAATCCGAAAGCCAGGACTACTGCTCCGCCTGCACAAGCCTCGGAACCAACCTCTGACTCTGAGCAGTTGGACTCGTGGTTTCCACATAGCGAGTCTGCCCGCCCAGTTGCCGCCCAACGGGCTGACAACGAATTCTGTAATCGGGCAGTCGCTAAAGTCAAATTCATGGGCTGTACACTAACTGGCCTACTCGACAGCGGGTGCGATGTCGGTATTGTGATCGAGGAGCGCCTTTTGGAGCACGCGTGGAATACGGCAAAACGGGACATATCGGCAGAAAAGGCCAAGTACCGGCCCTACCCATATCCGCATTTAGGCACGACGGGTGAACCGATTCCCAGCCAGCACCTAGCATTGTATGATATGCATCTGCAGCACACCACGCCCGACAATCGGCGTCAATCCGCGAAAGTCACAGCGGTAGTTAAATTGAAAGAATTCTGCCGGCCATCATCCGACCCATTGCTGTTTGGCCATGAAGCTCTTTATGGCCCATTGAAAATGAACCGCACTTCTATTGCGGAACACCAGCGCTTGGAGCAAAATTATGTACCAGTCGCCATGGGCACTTTTGCAAGCCCCAGGTCTATCCCGGTACGCTCAGTGGCTGATGTGTGCATTCCAGCAGGTTGCCAGCGACAAATTTTGGCTGCTGCTGACAAGGGCGTTCCTCTGGAGGGCGACCTTGGTTGCGGTAAGGCGGCCTACATTATCGACAGCCGCTACCGTGATTCCGATTCAAATGACTTGGTTGAATTTTCGCCGGGTCTGGTGTGCGATACTGCATTGCATACCGAACGGGCTATTCTAGATGAGCCTTCATTCCCCTTATGCCTGACAAATCAGTCTGGCGACGATGTGCGACTCCGAGCTGATACACTGGTGGCCGAAATTTTCACGGCCAACAAAATACTGGTTGAAAGCGAGCCGCCGTCGGTGAACAAGGCCATTTCTCTGCCCTCTCCGCCCGATCTGGCCAAACTTCCAGACTTGTCACTGCCACTCACTAGTGAGCAGGAAGCATATGTCCGTGAAGTTTGGGCTCGCTTGCCAAGCGACGGCTTCGAAGCCCTACCGGCCACATTCCGGGAAAATTTTCGAAAACTTTTGGCGCACCAGTCAGGCCTATTTAGCCTGTCTGAATATGATATCGGGAAAACGCATATTCTGGACCATCAGATTTCGCTGGTTCCAGACGCGCAGCCCGTCAAGTGCGCTGTGAGATTCGAAACTCCACCAAAGCGCGCTTTCATGTGGCGCACGGTGGAAGAAATGATTCAGCGGGGCCTCATTGAGCCCTCTTCATCGCCATGGGCTTTCCCTGTTGTCATAGTGCCCAAGGGAAAGGACGACTACCGTCTATGCATCGATTTCCGCCGACTAAATGAAGTTACTGTGCGGGATGCATATCCTTTGCCGCGCATCACCGACATGCTATTGCAGCTATCGGGCCGATCTCTTTTTTCGGTTATGGATGCCAGCTTCGGCTACTATAATGTGGCCATCACTGACCCGGACACACGCGACATGGTGACTTTCGTGTGCAGCCGGGGCCAGTATAGCTTCAAGCGCATGCCTCTGGGTTTGGTCAACTCTGGCGCCAGTTTCCAACGGCTCATGGATTGTGTGCTCACCGGGCTGAATCGAGAGCCCGAGCGACCTAATTTTTTTGCATACATCGATGACGCACTGGTGGCCAGCAATAGCCCTAAGGAGCATTGCATGCATTTGGCACAATTCTTTGCGCGCCTCCGGTGGGCCGGGATTCGGCTCAAGCCGGAGAAATGCCATTTTTTCAAAGAAAAGGTGCAATTTCTCGGATTCGAGGTCAGCACTCGTGGCATCGCTCCGAAGCAAAGTAATGTGGCTGCGATTCTGGAACAGCCCGTGCCAACTACTAAACAAGAGCTGCGACGGTTCCTAGGCCAAGTGGGCTACTTTAGCGCCCACATTCCCGGCTTCCACTGCTTTCAATCTCCATTGCATGCTCTATGTAAAGGGACATATACTGCAAAAGGCGCTGACCCAATCCCTTCATTTTCGGAATGGCCCGCTGTCGCCCAGCAGGCCTACGACGTATTGAAGCAGAGGCTAAGTACCGCCCCTCTTCTGGTGCACGTGGACCGCGACAAGCCGTTTTACCTCTACAGCGACGCATCAGACATCGGTTTGGGTGCTGTCCTAATGCAAGAGGACGGTCAGGGCAATTTGCGCCCTGTTGCTTTTGTGTCCAAGTGTCTGCCGACTACTCATAAAAATTGGTCGGTGATTGAAAAGGAAGCCCTCGCCGTAACCTGGGCCCTTGATCGACTCGGCAGTTATATCGATGGTGGCCATGTCAAAGTTCGCACTGACCACAAGGCTTTGGTGAATGCACTCACTAAACCTTCCAAAGGGAAAATTGAGCGCTGGACCCAGCGTTGGGCTATGCGCCTTTCCCTGCAAAATTTGGAGATTGAGTATGTGCCCGGTGAGCAGAATGTTGTCGCCGATGCGCTAAGTCGTGCGCCAGTTGACGACATTGACTCTGCTGCATTCGAACGGGCCAGTGAAGCCATCAAGCTGCCTCTCGACAAAATTTGTCCTCACGTGTCAAATACTAGCCCTTTTGACTGGGCCAAGGCACAATCTACTGATCCTGAATCACAGAAAATTCTAACTGCACTTGACGTGGGCCAAATTAACAAAGCCCAATTCGTCAAACGCAAGGGTGTCTTGTACACAAATTGCCCCCGTGGTTTCGTGCCATTCGTGCCTGCTGCATTGCGACAGCAGTTCATCAAGTTGGCCCATTCGGGGCTGACTGGCGCCCACGGTGGTGTGGAACGTACCCTGCGTCAACTTTACACTGCTGGACATTGGCCGCAAATTCGCCGTGACGTCCAGGCATACATTGCCCAGTGTGAAGTCTGTCGACTTACCAAGGATGCCCAGCGCACTTGTGTGAGCCCGTTATTCCCCGTGACCCCGGGCACCCGGCCTTTTGCTAAGATTGCTGCCGACACAACTCCAATGCCTAATTTCAATGGCTATCGTCACATCTTGGTTATTGTGGATTACATGACGCGTGCTGTCGCTCTGGCTCCATTGCGGAGCGCCAATGGGAAAAGTGTCTGTGCTGCACTGGAGCGGGAAGTCATTCACCGTTTCGGGTCTCCCACAACGTTGATCAGCGATAATGGGCCTGAGTTTGCAAATCAGGACTTAGCTGCGCTTGCTGACAAGTGGGGTTTTACCCATCGGAAAACGACCCCGTATCATTCACGTGCAAATGGTCTAGCTGAACGCGCTATCCGCAGTGTCGAGCAGTTGGTGCGCCAGTGGTCGGCGCACAACAGCAACTCCTCTAATTGGCCCATTGCATTGCCCGAAGTTGCATTTAGAATGAATGTGGCTTATAATCACAATGTCGCGCACCCTCCCTTTGAGTTACTGTTTGGTTACGTGCCATCGTTCTTGGGAGGGGCTGGGGAAGCATTGCTTGAAAATTCTAAGAAAAACTCGGCTGACCCTGCAACAGTCAATCCTAATCTGCAAGCTGAGAGTGGGGATAGTGACAGCGATGACGACGGGCCAGTTCAGCGCCCTGCTGTTAACAAAACTAAAACCATCTATAAAACCAAATTCGCGAAAACACTGCATAGCGTGGCTACCATTGTGCGAGATCGTGCCCACCAAACTTCTGGCAAGCACGTACATTTCTGGCGTAAAGCGCGCGAGTGCCTTAAGCGAGCCCAAGTCTGCTATAAAGCCGCATTCGATAAACACGCTGGCCGCACGCTTAAAATTGGCGATTTGGTTTATCTCCGTAAAAACTTTGGCATTTTGGTTGATAAGAAAATTGAACCGCTTTACTCCGGCCCATTCGAAGTGGTTGGAATAGATAAATCTGTTGCCCTAATTGACACTGGCACCCAAATTCGCAGAGTGCCTACCGATTTATTATTATTAAAATCCACTATCCAAAATCACGTCATGAGCAAATCCGGCAAATCTAAAAAGGGTGATAAGGCCCCCTCCTCTAATAGGGGGTCTCTTTATTCTGGCAGTATGGATGATTTCCGTGAGAGATTGGCCCGCCAGCCCGTTCGCGCGGGCAGCGACGACTCCGTCTGGCACGTGGGCGATCACAACCAGCCCCAGCATCAGCATAGTCGGTCACCATCGAGGCACCGACGCGATTTGGCGGCTGAGAGCCGCTCTCGTTCTGGTTTCTGGCGTGCGGTTGGTCAACACTCCAATTCTCTCATGCACTCGAAAAATGAATCCACTGCTAAACACAATTCTAATCGCGTGCCTCAGGACCGTGATCCTGCGAGGCGCACCGGGGCCACTGACCGTCGCCCTCCACCGCGCTTGGACGACGTGTCTCCTATCCGCAAAGGTGTCAATCACAAGGATCGGGACGAACAGCGCCATATCTTTGGCAAGCGCCGCTACGACAACATCCACCATAAGGATCGGGTCCCCATTGATAATGACCCGGTTCTTCCTGCGAGGCATTCGTCTGCCTCCCTGTCAGCCCGCGCTGTAGCTGAGGAGCTCTATCGCCCACCTACGCCGCCCGCAAGTCAGCCCGCGCCTGGTTCCAAGCAACCTTCCCGCCCGGTCTATGTGCCGCCGCCGCAGCCTACTATCACTGCTACCACGCCGGCTTCCGAGGCTTATTCTGCTGCTATGGCCGCCGTTAGCGGTCAGGTTCCCGAGCGCCAGCTACTATTCGATGTCCGCTACATTCGCAATATTCTCGATGAGCAGCACCGCACCCATCTGCTCTATCAAGCTGTTGATCATTGGCAGCGCACCGTCGATGATCTCACTCTGCACAAGGAGCGCGATCTGCTGTCCCAGTATGCAGTGAAAATCGAGGAGATCACGCGCCTGAATACCGAGCGAAATGATTACAAGAATCGGTATACTACGTCCCAAGCCGAAAGCAAAGTTATGGCTGCTGACTACCAGAAGAAAATTGCATCCCTCAAGGAGCAGCTGCGCCTGAGCACTGACCGCTACTCTAAATTAGAATCTGCTCACGCTCAGCGCCAAGTCGAGTATGAAGATTTGAAAAACATGGCTGAAGGCCTCATCCGCGATTGGTCCATCGAGCACCGCGCATTTGCTAAGGCTGCCCCTAATTCCGTCGGCCCTGATACGGGCCCACCGTCCCTACGCGTGCGCACTATTCAGCAGAAGATGGCCCGCAGCTTTTTGTGCCCCTCTGGAGGGGACTATTTCGAGCTGGATTGCCTGCACGGCCTGTCGTTCCCACCTACTGGTGAGTGGGAACCCTCTAGCGATCTTTCCGATGGTCATTTGGTCAACACTAGCGCGCTTGGCGATGCTGGAGCGATGGTGCCTATTGATAAAACTTCTGATTATCACAATGGCGATCACGACGTGGTTCCTACCAACATGGAAAATGCCACTCGTACCAGCACCGCCATCACCAACACAATCGCAAACACTATCTCACACACGAAAATGGCTTATACAGTCACCGAGCCTCCTGTCGTGTGCGAGCCCGCCATTGTGGTCGTGTCCGAGCCTGTTGTCGTGCCTGGGTCGGAGCCCATCTCTGAGCCCGACTCCGAGCCCGAGCCTGCACGCGCATCTCCGCCTGCCAAGAAGCCACTGCCTGTTTTGGTGGCTAAGTTGAGCGAGCCCACCGATGAAGTGCATGAGATTAGCGACCAGAGCATGGCCCTTAACCTGTGCACTGGCCGCGCCAAAGATTCATCTGTGTGGCGCCCATTTTAGCGTGTAGTTCTGCGCTGTTATATTGTTGTTTTGCGCTTTAGGTTTTTTCTCATTACAATGCATATTTCATTGGTAATTTCACTTCAATCTCATGTGCAACAACAAATAACCTCGTCTCAGGTCTGATCAGAGTGTGATTGTAGAAGTACTGGTTTATTATTCAATCACTGGTCAAATCCTATATTGGGTAACTTCAGAGATTCTGTTCACAGTGTAGTGTGGCTGAAATTTTTTGTAGCTTCTTTATGTAAGCTGTTGTCTGACTTCCAGTTCCACTAGTGTTTCTTTTGTAGGTAGTGTAACTGTTGTCATGGGAGGGGCTGTTATGCCATCGTATGTTAGGCATTTGTTTTTCATATATTTCAATTCATTGTCTTATGGTAAGTTTTCAAATGCAACCTGTAAGTGTATGCCCGCGAGTAGATTCCCCCCCACGCGCCGTCCTATTGTTTCCATGCGCTTATGTATTTAGGTATGCATTATGTACTCGCGCGCTGCGGAACAGTTGCGCCGCGGCGTTTTTAGGTGTTCATTTTACACGCACTATGTATTCAATGTATGTGTTATGTACACGGCGCCATGTAGTAGACAGTTTGGCGCCGTTCCGTTGGTGGCATTTTTGTCTAGGTACCCCCCTATATTATGCGTATCCAGCCGATATTTTGAATCGGCTGGCAGTTGTCGTTTTTGACGTTTTTCTGTTGAATATTTTCCTAAAATTCTGATGCTTTGATTTTCTATATTTGTCGCCCAAATTTCCTATTTTGTAAACTCAAATCGCCTCAATAAATTCGCGTTGGTTTACATGGACTTGGGCTTCACTTTGGCACTTGCTCGCACCTTTACTTGAGTGTAATTAGAGCCGCCGCTAATCAATTCATCTAAACAAACCCCCACCAAGCAATAACTTCAATTGGCTGCGATCAGCCAATTACACTAGTTGTCATATTTATTACGATGATATAGCATGACTAAATAAGATTGCTTCTCCCGGACCACCCATCCTGCCTTGACGTGAAACTTTTGTCAACACGTTTAGGGGAGTTATGTCATCGCAAACCAAAAGGGAGTTCTCCCTGTCCCAATTACATCTCGACATTTAAATGACCAACTACACTGATGCGAGCACTAGATTTTACCGAGAACACATGTGCACAATTATGCCACGTGGGAATTCAATATCCAGATTCTGGAACAAACTGCGTACCACCCAAGTTGAGTCATACTGGTTGATCTATTTGATTGATTGATACATGTCTCCCAGAAGTCAGACAGGCATTTACAGAAACAAGACAACCAGAAAAAATGACAAAAATCCCCCAATGGAAGTGCGCGCGCAGCGGTGGGAAGCTCAAAAACAGTTTGCGTGATTTATTATTTGCTTTCCAGCCCAGACAAATTGGTACCTATGTATGCTTGTTTGCTAGCCGATAAAATCTGTCGTTTTCCAGGCTCCAAAAGACTTGAATATAGTGATGGAAAAACTCGATAGAGGTAGATAAATGGCTTAACGTTCGAAATGCTCTACGTCAGCGGGCGGATTTGAAATTTTTCCACAAAAGAAAACACCACCACGAGAAATGGCTGTGTGATGCGCCGGGAAGTGTCTTCACGCAGACACGTCAGTGTCTTCACGCAGACACGGGCGTTTAAGCACTTCGAGAAGCATGCAAAGTATGTTAAAATCTGGTATAATATGTGAAGTGTGCATAACAAACTTCGATTGTTGTAATGATAGAAGACTGTGGAAAACACCTCTCTTTATCAAGTGATGCAAATTGACATGTCTTCACAGAGTCCACTTCACATCGCATCCCACACCCGATTTTTCACTACTGTAAACGTACCATTGGGCACAAAAATATTCATGGTCAAACAGTCTTCGCTCTCTCGATTGTCCAAGTAATCCTGTCTCAATCTGACTATGCGTTCGTACTTCAAAGCGGGCATGTTGTTTTGTGCGTCGCGATTGAGAGTAGCGTGCCGCTGGACGCACACGCTGCCCGAATTTGTGGCGTCCTGTGTGTTGGCAGAGGGCCAATTTTTGGTTGGGAAGGAAGGATTTTCACGGTTTGCTACACTGAAATGCTTTGTGTAGGTAATATATGTATTTGCGTGTAGAATAAATAAATATTTAAATACCTAAAATATGTCGTAAACGGTTTTGCTGAAAAAGAAACCTTGTATAAATTACTGATACAAATCAGATTTGAAAAAGAGGTTCACTTCACCGGAATGAGGAGTCCGTCAAATCATGTACACAAAGATAAAAAAGTAATTCACACCAGTCAACTCAACTGTGTTCAAAACAAACATCAGAATTCCCCAAATTTAGGCAGTCAACTACCGTATTTCCTCGAGATACCGCCCTCGAAATACCCCCCCCCCCCAAAAAAAAAAAAAATCAGCATTCTGATAAAAATAAACCCCCCTCAAAATACCCACACACAAAGTGAGTGTAAACAGAATGTAATTGCCAGAAACTGCTTTTTGTGATCTATGTAATGCAATGATATGTAATGCATAGGACAGGACTTATCTCGGTTTTGGTTACATTTCTCTATTTTATTGGGTTTCCGCGTACATTTCAAGCGACGAATAAATACTGTGAATTCAAAAAATTCTGGCGAAATAACGACCCCCCTCGAAATACCCCTTCCCTAGACAATCCCCCTCAAAATTTGCACTGAAACCCCCCCCCCCCTGACCTGAGGTATTACGAGGAAATACGGTAGTTCACGAGCCCCGCCCCCCCCAACCAACCATAGGCCGGCCGCTCCACTTGTTCACATTAATAGGCATCCTAAACCTATACCGATTAACGGGCGCCCTAGCGTAGGGCACGTTCAGCATCTGGAGGACGGGCGCGGCGGTGCGCATGCCCGCCGCCTGTACTAAAATCCCGTCGATAGGCCCGAGGGAGGTCGATATGCGTCGGGTGTTCATCGATTGAGAGTCGATAGGGCTGGATTGGGGGGGGGGGTTATTTGGGGTGTTTGTGTGTTGTTGTTGTTTTTGTGTTTGTTGTGTTTTGACTTAGTTGGCAAAGTAAATAATGTCCTTTAGGGCAAACATTGCCACACGGTAGTTCACACCGGAAATTTGTGTCAAATTAATTTAATTGACTACATTCAGTTGACGCGTGTCGGCCCTAAATGACATACCCAACATGATCGCATTGCGCACCAAAACAAAGAAACCTTTGCGAAAAACGGTAGGACATATATTTATTAAGTTTTTCAAAGTGGGCCAGGTAAAACGATCCCCAACCTAGAATATCAAAATTGAAACGCGACTATCTATACATCTTTAGAAACTCATATACAGCAGTTAGTCATATAGCAATGACAAACCGACTCCCAGCAAAACTTACACTTGCTTAAAAACTGTAAATTTAAAAACTATCTGAACATCGCTCACCTGAAAATTGTGCTAGCCCACACGGCACCAAAAATGAGTTTCCACCACATGACTGTCAATTTTACACAGCAAATAGTTTCAATTCGAGTAACTGCTGCATTAAGCAACAGTGCAGCTCCGTAATTCAGAATGTATTAAATGGGCACTTTAGAGGAAATTGACCTGAGAATGTGAGAACATGGCGAAGATTTTGAATTAGAATGCAATGTACATTGAAGGATTAGCACCGGAAATGCAGGTTTTTCAGACATCTCGTATATGGCCGTTGCGTAACATTTACACATTTTGTATTAATCACAGATAAAAATGTAGAAACAAATACCGTATTTCCTCGAAATACCCCCCCCCTCGTTTGACCCCCCCCCCTCTCGAGACCACTATGAAACAATCACCCCCCCCCTCGAAATACCCCCCCCCCAAATTGAGTGTAAAGAGAACGTACATGACAAATACGGCAGTTTGTGTTCTACGTAGTGCAGAACACACGTTAAAACAATGTCGGAATCACGTTAGAACAGTGTACATACCATCTACATACCGTATTACCTCGAAATACCCCCAGGGGGTTTATTATTTCGCCAGCAAAATTTTAGGGGGGATAATTCGAGGGGGGGGTTTATTCGAGGGGGGGGTCTATTATTTCGCCAGAAAATTTCTGAAATCCCCCATACTCACACGTAGAAAAAACAAGCAATTACATGGATGTATACGTGTTTATAAGCATTTAAAACTGTATATACACAGTAACCCTACCCTAACGTCACTTTATCATCAGTTTTTAGGTGTGTTCTGCCTTGTACAGATCACAAACTGCGGTATTTGTCATGTACGTTCACAATACACTCAATTTTAGGGGGGGTATTTCGAGGGGGGGGTTTATTATTTCCTCAGCCGAAATTTAGGGGGGTATTTCGAGGGGGGGGTTAATTCAAGGGGGGGGATAATTCGAGGTAATACGGTACTAATATTAGTCTACAGAACCTTATAAATGGCGGTTTTTGTTGCATTTTTCGACGTCTGCGTACGTTTCAGACGACAATTTTGTACTTGGTTTTCAAAAATTTTCTTGTGAAACAATAACCCCCCCCCCCCTCGAAATACCCCCCCCCTCGTTTAACCCCCCCCCCCTCTCGGGACCACTATGAAACAATCACCCCCCGGGGGGTATTTCGAGGAAATACGGTAGGTAATGTATTTAGGTATTCAAACATAGGTGAATAGGTAAATGTGCAGTGAACCTTAGTGTATCACACAGAACAATATTTCCATTCACGGACGGTGCACTGAGTATCTTCCAGCTTATAAATACATGCTAGAAAAAGTACATAAGCAGCATCGCGGCGGCACGCCAAGCCGCTTTGGTGCACTTTGCAAGTGTGCTCACTTTACATGCCATTGGAAAAGTGGCTGGCAATTTTTTGTGGTCTAAAAAGTGATTGTGAAATATTTGAAGGTTTGGTTAGTTTAGTTCATGTGGAGATTATTGCAGAAAAGGACTTTGTGTTGCATAATATTTTGTGTGGCACATTTACTTGCCTATACTGTCCAGCATTCCCTTTCCATGTAAAGGTTTCACTCTCAGACCCTGTCAAATGACAATTTACATGAATTTTCACATGAAATATTACATTATACACAACATTTTACAGGTTCTGAGAGTGCCCACAGTCATCTAGTGCCACGAATAGAAAGCATTTGATGCTCAGTCACCAACAACAAAATACCAAAGTGCTGTGTCACAAAATCCTGAAATGAATGCTAACACAACCGTGTAAATTGTTTCATGTTGCATGAGGTGCCACTGCCAGCCAGTGAGCAACCATAATCAAAATATTTCTTTGGAGTCAAAATGTTCTTGATGTTGTGAGTGAATCTCGTCCCAACATATTCATTTTTGGAGTGCTGCAATTTTAGAACTTTTTGAATGCAGTGTATAAATAAGTCAAATTAGGTTCAATCAGGGACGTATCCAGGATGTTTGAGTGGGGGGGGGGGGGGCTGCTTGTTTTTGGAGGCCAGCGAGCCAGCCCCCCCCCCTAAAATTTTAGGTACATAGTGGCGGAATGGCGCCATGGCGCTGGCAACAGTAGTAGGCGGCAGGCTGTCCGCGAGTTATAGCCTTTTTCGTTATAGCACGTAACACGCTAAAAATTGAAACTGTAACGCGCGGGCAACAATTGTTTTTTTATTTACCTTACAAGAAGTCAGCCAGAATTGGTAACTGACCCGTCTAACCCGCAAGTGAGCGCGCGCAAAAAAAGCGATTATTTAATAACATGCAACAGGCGCGTTTTATGTAATATGTATGTGTTATTAGAGTAGCCATCTAATGGATGCGGGTGCAACAAAAACTTATACCACGGACCAAAATCGTGTGCAACTGAGATTATAACACGAACTTGGCTTTTTAATTGAGCAATTGTATTGGCCCTAAAATCGTTATTTTTGCTGGATATTTTTCACGACTTTTGACAATTTGCAACTGTTATTTAACATCTTACAAGGCATTTTACAAGCTGCAGAATCCTACCATAATTTTATGAATAAAATCTTGTGATGAATTTTGAAATTCACTTTTCCAGAGTGAATAAGAATATTATGATGAAAAACTGTATAATTGTTGGTTCATCTAATAAACAGACATCACTACCTCTCAATTGTATAATTTTTGGTTCATCATTCATATGGGTAATGGTAGTTTTCCATACTAAGTGTGATGTCCGCTGAATATAGGCATTGCAACAAATCATGTAAATTGCCCTGTAAAATGTCACATTTAACTTTTTGACAATTTGCAGCACATTTACCATTTCACTGGGCATTTTATATGACTTTCGATGATCATTTCAAAGTTTATGTTTTGAATAAATTGGAATCCAATCCTCTAATTGATTGCACAACTAACCAATTAAATTAATTGTGCAGGCAATTTAATTGAGCAATTGTGTTGGCACCAAAGGTTCAAAAAACATTTTAGCAATTGGAACTTAGCAGTTTAGAGCAATTAGCATTTCAGCGAATCAAATTGCTCACTAAAATTGCCTGCATTTTAGTGAATACAATTTGCTCAATAATTACATGATTGAATCTGTTATTTACTCCATCAAATCGCCTGCGCTGTGGTGCAATTAATTATTTGCAATACAATAATAATTGGGAATAAAATTTGCAGTATACTTCATTAAATTGCACTGTGGATGATGCAATTTATTAGAGTAAGTACAATAAGTACAAATACAATGTTGCGGTGATCAAAATTGCAGTCATCAAAAATCAATATTATCAATAAAAGTCGCAGCACGTATGCAGCGCATTTTTATGCTGTATAAGGGTCAAAAAATATAAATATCTGTGGCTTCTGGCTGTTTCACCCAGTATTTTCCCAGGTATACACAGTAAAGTTTGTAAAATAAAAATAAGCACCAATTATAACACGTAAAACACGACAAAATGGCTTCAGTGCGGGTACCAGTATTTTTATAGCATGCTTTCTATATGTCATTCGGGTACCAAAATATGCTTAACACACAAAAACAATTGACCCCTAACCCGTCTGCCCGCGTTAACCCGCATTTTGTCGCGCAGTCTACACAAATGTAAACAATGACGCGCTAATGGATATTAGTGCAGGTTTTGCAAAAACAACTGCCCGCCACTTATAACACACTTGTATAACACAGGTTATATTCTCGCGGCCAGCCTGGTAGGCGGCACACCATGGCGTCATTGGCGTTGGCGCCAGCGCCATGGAATGCTGTATATGTATGCAAATATACATACAAAACAGCAAAAAGCACAATATTGAGTGTATTTATAACGATTTGTGGCCACATGGAGCAAATCTGATGATAATACCTATGTCTGGTGACGAATGCGTGCTTGTGCGCAAAAAATTTTACGTCAAAGTTGAAAAAGTCAGATTTTCCAGTCACTTTCTGGTCTCACCCCGGGAAGGGGGGGGGGCTGCAGCCCCCCCCCCCCCCGCCCCCCCCCTGGATACGGCCCTGGGTACAATAAATTGAATTCAGATAGAATGGGAATTTCAAACATGTAAAAAATTCAAAAATATCTTACAAATATTTATTTGATCATATGGAGAACCAACATAGAAACTGCAACATATAAAAATCTGAGATACCGAATAGATGTTAAATGCACCATTTTGTATGAAGAAGCAACATATTGGAAAGCATGCGGGCCATTTCACGATTGCCCGTTGGAATTTATATGAAAGTGGTTATATTGCATCGAAATAGGGCCCATTGAGAGACTACGCTTCACCAAAGCGACATGTTGTTCATGTATTCACATGTGATTTGTGGTTCACATGCCGTCTTCAAAAACAATGCATGAAAAAATGGTTGAAAGTGTCTAGACTGGGATTTTGAATTAGCATAATGGATTTCCTACATTCTTCTGTGCGTGCTGCAGATTTGTACAGAAGTGTCATTTACTATTCAGTTATAAACAAGCAGCCTTCAGTTTGAATGAAGTAAAAGGCCTATTTCAGCCAGAATCATAAATACAAGTCAAATATCATGAAATTTCATGCAAACTTTAATGGTCAATACAAGCAATAAGCTAATGCGCTCCAATTTCGTAAGATGACACAATTCTATACGCTGGAACTGATTTAATGACACCAGTGACCTAGAAATGCAAATGGCCTATGGAAAAGGCAACATGCAACGCAATAACATCAAAATTTAGGCAATTCATGTTGATTGAGCAATAGCATTTTCAAATATGCACTTCAAATCAAAACCGATCAAAGGAAGTTAGCTACACGTCCCACTTTCATACCAAACCATACAAAAACGCGAACAAACATTGTCCATTTTTCACACGTACAATATTCGCCATTCCGACAGTTGGGGGGGGGGGGGGGTGGCGTGCAAATATTGAGTTTGCAGGCTCTTCATTTAGACGTTCTTCTGGCGCGGCGCGCGATGCACTTACAAAATGGAATTGAAGTCCTGGGGCAGGTCGTTATATTGCCCGTTGTGCCGTGCCGAGCACTGCGTGAGGAATGTGCCTTGGTGGCGGTGGGAAGCGGACCCGACCCGACTCGATTCGACTCAACCCGACCCGACTATTTACATGATATGTGGATCAGGTGCCAGTTTCACAAAAGGAGAAGTGAAATGGCAAAAGCGAAGTAAAATGGCAAAAGCAAACAAAAATGGCAAAATCGAAGTAAAATAGCAAAAGCGAAGTGAAATGGCAAGTAAATTGGCAAAAGCTAAGTAAACAACATAAAAATAAAAAGTAATTTACTCTTCGTTTTTGCCATTTTACTTCTCAATTCACTTCACTTTTGCCAGTTCACTTCCCCCGGGGTCGACCCGATTTTGATCATGGGGTCTGGAATGTTAGAAAATCGCTGCTCTGGTATGATAGACAGCTGAAAAAATCTTCTCCCATTGGAGACCTCCGAAGTACATGAGATTGACACTCTGCATGACATTCTACACGACACTACATGATAGTTGACATTCTACACGACACTACATGATAGTTGACATTTTACATGACATATTTGATATTGCTAGACAGGTAATTCCTTCTCGCAATAAAGACAAACAACAAAACAATCCAGTTAAAATATCCATAGAAAAACCCGGGTCTCGTCAAGTCAATATCCAAACCCCACTTTTAAGGGTGAAGACCGGGCCGACATTTCTCAAGCTGCAGCGCGCGGCAAAAGCGCCCATACGCGTTGACTAGATTATGTGCCGCGCGGCAGTGCGCATTGTGCCCATGCGACCACTTTGTGCCGCGCGGCCGCAACACTGCGGCAGCTTGTTGACAATGCGCGTACTTACTGTATTACTATATTTACAGCGGCGACAAGTTTTGGGCTAACTTTGTGACGCGCGCTTCTATGGTGAGCAGGGTATGTGGCTAAACATGGAACCTGGGGCCAGTCCCAGACCCTGTAAAATGTCAAGTGTCATGCAAAGTATCAAAAGTCATTTAAAATGCCCTGGAAAATGGCAAACGAATTCTGCCATTTGACAAATCTTTTACATGACTTTTGACACTTTGTGTGACAGTTGACATTTTACAGGGTCTGGGATTGGAACCTGGTTGAGTGGATATGTTCAAAAGTTGACCTTTGGAGGCGGATAAACATTTTTCAGGTGCGGGCGTGAATAAAAATGCATAGGAAGAAACAGGCATGAACTCACGTCGGTGATGAAAAAAGAAGTTAGAAAAAAAACATCCGGTCGGCTTACATGCATTATATGCAGCCCAATACCACTGAACCAGTTGAGTGAAAACAGAAATATGTACCAAAAAAACTAGCTAAGCTTGACTCGGAGTAATGACGTCATGGTCAAAGATAGAAAGACAAAGTATCAATGAGCTAAACTTTGCGCTCAACGAAAAATCCCCAAAAATAACGCAAAGATAAGATATTCTACCAATTCAAGAACCGCAAAATAAACGCAGGTAAATAAAAAGTAATAATCAGGAACATCCACGAAAGTACAATACATTTTCACAATGTCTGAAGCACAATACATTTCCATACCTAACTAAACGGGACACTTTTCGCTCGCACAGCACACCATGAACAATTTCCTCCCCAGGGACCACCACTGCATCAAGGAGACACTTTGTGTAAGCAATGCGACACTCGCAGATTTGTCCGTTTGTATTTGGCACGGTCCCAATTTTGGGGGGATTTTAAAAAGTATTTTTTGGATTTAAGTTTGTTTGTTGTTATTTTTTCAAAAGTCGAAGTCGGAAAATCGGAAATGGAAAGTTTACACCATAGATAAAACGTTTTTAAAAGATTTTCGTTTCCCCAAAATTCCTAGATAGACGTTCTTGCATCAATGGGTAAAAGCCTAACAAATGAAAAGAATATTTCAAAAATCTAGTGAACGCATTAGCGAAATGTCAGTCAGCCAAACTAACAGAAAGTACTACTCAGAAAGATAAATGTAGAGCAGATGCAACATTTTGACAGAGAACAAATGAGAAACGTCCCACAGATGTCACTTTATAACGAAATCGTTATTATTGCAAAAAGTGACACAAAAATGAATAAGGCATTTTCCATCCAGCGGCGAGTACCGCACCATGTAAAGTATTTACATAGTCGAATGACAAATTTTTGATGACAATTAAAAATCCAGCTACCCATTTCCTCAGGTAAAGGAATTTAAAATATAGAGCAAACCTGGCTAAGGGTCACTCCCAGACACTGTAAAATGTCAACTGTAGGTGATGAAAAGTGTCAAAAGTCATGTAAAATGCTCTGTTAACTGACAAATTTCATGCAAAATGTCAAAAGTGATGTAAACTGCCCTGTAAAACGGCAAATATCATCATAATATACAGAACTTTTGACACTTTTGCATTTTACAGGGACTGTGGTGAGTGCCCACAGATCACATCTTCTATATCTGGGGAACAGGGCCGTATCCAGGGGGGGGGCGGGGGGGGGGGGCTGCAGCCCCCCCCCCCCCCTCCCGGGGCGAGACCAGAAAATGACCGGAAAATGCGACTTTTTCAACGTCAGCGTCAAAAATTTTGCGCGCAAGCGCGCATTCTTCACCAGACATAAGGTATTGTCATCAGATTTGCTCCATGTGGCCGCAAATCGCTATAAATACACTCAATGTTGAACTTTTCGCTGTTTTGTTATGTATATTTACATACATATACCGCATTCCATGGCGCTGGCGCCAACGCCAATGGCGCCATGGCGTGGCGCCTACTAATGGCGCCAGCGCCATGGCGCCATTCAGCCACTATGTAGCTAAAATTTTCGGGGGGGGGGGGGGCTGAGCCCCCCCCCCTCGCCGGCCTCCGTAAACAAGCAGCCCCCCCGCTCAAAAATCCTGGATACGTCCCTGCTGGGGAATTAAAAATCATGGGGGAACCACGCAAATGCAACACGGGAGTTGCCAAAATTGAATATCTCTGATACCACTGGCCCAATCTGATTGACAAGCCGGACATTTTCAGTTGCCAATTTTACAGCCAAAACTCCATTTCCCCCGCGCGCTGTCACTGTCGCAACAAGCATGCGAATGGAATATAAGATTATGGAAAAAGTGAACACCATTTTTGGACTGCTTCATTGTTTGGGTGGGATTGTGATGTTGATTATTGTTATAAAAAGATTTCAGTGTTCAGGGGTAGATGGCGATTGAACTGAGAAGCGTTTCTTTGTAAGATCAGGCCCCTGGCCGCAGCGAGAAGATAGATACCTACCGTATTACCTCGAAATACCCCCATGGGGGTTTATTATTTCGCCAGCAAAATTTGAGGGGGGTTACATTGCATACATGACGTATTTATTATATACATGACGTACATCATTCCGAAGAGGAGGGGTATTTCGAGGGGGGGGGGGGGTATTTCCCCAGCCCATTTTGAGGGGGGGGGGGGTTAATTCAAGGGGGGACAACTCGAGGTCATACGGTACCTATATTTATTTTCCCGAACGCCCAAAACTTGGCTTTTTCGCGGTGACTTGATTTATTATACCTATTTCTCCACGCGATACGCCATATAGAAGGGTAAATAAATACCAGTATACATTGAACCGAATATTTACCTCAAACAGAACGGCAGGTTTTGGTAATTTTTCACACACACGAAAAAAATAGAACGGCGGCTTCCAATAGACTGGCAAGTAGGCATTATTTTGGAAGAATGCCAAAACACATCAAAACCACAAAAGCCACAAACACAGATCGAATGCCAAATCACACCAAAAATAGGCAGCGAATCGTTCAGCGACGTTCAAATTGGTCAAAACGAAGATAGAGAAGTTTTTATTTGATTTCATATCTGGTTTCGTTTGAATTGATAAAAATTTAATATAAAAATGTTGCTCACATTTCATTGAAAATCAAACTACGTTCAAATGGAAAAATGAGTGACAATGTTGGTGGAAAAAAAGAACGGCAGCCTTCAATAGAACGACACCTCCGATAGAACGGCATAATTAAATAGCTAGTAAAGTAGCACAAAATACTCAAGTTTGGCTTGAAAAGTGGCATACTTACAGCAAGTAAAGTGACACAGTTTGGATGAAAAGTGGCACACTAGAGCAGCAAGTAAAGTGTCACACTTAGCCAGTAAAGTGGCATAGTCCAGCATGAAAACCGTGAGCTTGACAACCGTAAGGGATGAAAAGTGGAATTCTCTCGAAAAATCGAAAAACGCTCTTCTATTACAATAAATACGGTATCCGGTACTACACAGAATTTCAGTTCCAGTGAGAGTCACTTCCCACTTCCTAAATAAATAAAACTATCGAACATAGTACCAAATATAACACGTAATTACAACATAAAGCCAATGGCCGAAGGAAGTGCCATGTGATAATAACCATGGCAAATGGCATCTGCAAAGATCACATGCATCAAGCCCAACTGCCTGAATAATTGCCTCCCAAAGGTGCATTTCAGTTGCCGCCGCGGTCATATGCATATCAATCTGACCGACTATCAGTTCGCATTATGACTGATGGCGCTCAAATATTAGCATATTGTTATGATGTGTGGTATTGTGATATTGTGTCCCCACACCCTATGTTTCCAACCGCTTGTCTCTGCACTACTGGGGACACGGTCACCTCCAGTTCAGTCTGTACTTCCCCGACCGTAACATCACTTATTTTTGAATTCGAAACTTCACCACTCAAAAGTCTGTCCAAACTATACTCAGAAAATACCAAAAACTGCTCATCACAATGCGGCGTCAAACTACCACAGCGCATGCATGAAAAACTACCGTGCCTTATGCCAGAATAGTACTTGAAAAACTGCCACGCATAATTGTCAGACACTGAAGAATACCTAGAATCCCTATACTCGTTACTGAAACCTATGCGAACTTTGCAACAAAAGTCGTGCGCGCGCCAAACACTGAACAAAGCATTCGCCTCCAAATTGCAAAAATCCCAAATGTCCAAAACAGGAAGTTCCAAAAAACACAAATTAGACTCAAAAGCCACTTTTTTACCCAAAACTGTCCCATCACTCATCTGCAACTCAGCCCGTTCCTTGTTGATCGTTTTCACAGCCCGTTTCGTTCTCCTCACTTTGTTCCTCTTCTTTTGACTCTTGTTGACCGTCGCAGGTGGATCCGACGGAGCCTCGAGTTGTTGTCGCACGCCAAGCCACACCGCCATGGAGTAAAGTCCGTCGAGAAACCATTCCGCCAGTCCGATCGCCAAAGTCCAAAATCCGCCATTAATTAACGACGACTGGCCATTCGAAGTGTCAAATTTGCTGCTGCCGGAAATACACTTTCTAGTCGCCCACTGCCACTGTGTCGAAGTGCCCAGACGCCCGTAGAGCCGGATTTTAATTGGTAGGTTCGTTTTTTGCTTGCGGAATTTTCTAGTTCTGTTTTTCCACTGTCCATAACAATAGGCTGCCAAATGGGCATTGTTCAGACTTTTGTTAGCCGAAATTGGGTTGAATTTGTGGTGGTTGACAATGTAATTAGCTCCATACTGGTCGGGGTGTAATTTTTGACTGTAGGATCGATTTATTTCACTCGAAGTTGCATAGAACGCAACTTCTACGCACAGACTCCACACCACAATGTTTAGTAGCTTCATTTGTTAATCTTTCACTTTCCACACCAAAACACACACTAAACTCAAACTTCTTCATAATTTTCCTACCAAAACAAATGCCCTTTTGCTTTACATCAAGATCAAAGGTTATCAGATCACTTAAAATACAAAGCTGCGTAAATCCTATTTTTTATAACAGTAAACATGAATCACGTATAAAAATTGTTGTTTTTTACGGTAATAATTAAAAACTATTGACATTAAACAATCACTTGACATTTTACATTCAGTTGACATTTTACATATCACTTGACATTTTACATTCAGTTGACATTTTACATATCACTTGACATTTTACTTCAGTTGACATTTTACATTAGTTTGACATTACCCATAGTTGACATTTTACACATTTTAACTGAAAAAAAAAAATAACACGAAAAACTAGATAAAAAAACAAATTACCGCTTTTGTTACTTGATTATTTATATAAAAAATCAATTATCGAAATTTCTGACGAAATACACATGTATAACAATAGCACCAAAAAAAAACGTTTGCGTAATAAAAACAAATACTTATAAGTTTCAGCAGAATATCTATATATATACATCAATATGTCAATTATACAAATTTTAATTAACTAAAATTCTAATTATTTTTGCCAGAATGGCGACACTCCCCACAGAAAGTAAATACAAAAGAACTAAAAATTGACTACCTCCTTAAGTTGATTGGACATACTTTAGAGTGGTTTCCAGATAAAATTTTCATTACTTAGTACCTGTGATGAGGAAGGGGTTTCCTGACTTCCCACTTTAGACTGTGTCAACCCAGTTTCGATTAACTCTCGTGTGGGTGCACTGGCCACCGGTACTTTAGGGTATTGTCTCTGGTATTTTTCATTTCGCTTGAATTTTCTCATTATCCAATCTGGCACGCAACTTTTGTCTTGGAACATTCTCATCCGTATCCAATTGAAAATCATAAAACAAGCTCCCACTGTTGCTCCACCAATTATCAAAACATTTATAATCAGTTGAATAGGCCCTTTGATTAATTTATCCAGACCTGTGCCTGTGCCTTGAAGTGTTCCTTGTATCACATGTCCCAATTGTGCTCCCACTCCCTCATAATATGCTCCAATAGCTTCTCCAGTTCCAGCTATTGTTTCTTTTATCACATTGGGATCTAGTGACCAACTGGTTGCATAATCAGTCAGTTTCTCTGTGACTGATTCTAATTTTGTTAGCCGCTGAAAATGATAATTTGCCTCCCAGAGGTTAAAATTGACATTTGCCAAACTGTCTCGAAATATGCTTGACGCATTCAGTACAAATGCGTTCCACTGATTTCGCCATATTAGTTCCACTGGAATTTCAGTCACATGAACATGTCCTGGCCCATTGTGAGTTGCCCACTGTCCATTTGCCAATTTGAAATATCTCGGCGTTTGTTGTTGACAATCCTGTGTAGGTGCTTGTTCCACCAAATCCGTGCTGCCAGCACTGATGAAATAGATTTTGCCATTTTCTTTCAATTGCACTGGTGTGTATGAGTAACACTTTCCATCTATTTTTCCATCAAAATAGATTTTATAAGGCAATATTTTCTTGCACTCCCAAAATATAATTGCCTCGCCTGCCCATTCTGCATGCACATTTTCTCGCCCCAATAGAGCTCGCATTCCTAGCGTGGGATTCAATCGCAATAGTTGTCTGACTGTGTTTAATTGTTGCTGTTTGACTTGACACAACTGTTGCCATATCATTGAAAATTGTCTGCGTTCCATTTGAAGTATTCTCTGCGCTGTATATTGTAATTTTCCAAGTCCCAGAGTTGTCAAGGTGGCATATTTCTGTGTGTTTTTTATTTTACTGAGTTTCAATTGTTTAAATCGCGCATTAATTTCTCTTGTTGAATCCATTATATTTATAAACACAGCCCCTTGGTCTGTATATAGAGCATCTCGAGGCACACACTCTGCGTTTTCTGGTTTTTCATTTATCTGTGTGACTGAATATGCGCTTTGTATCTGTTCCACGACTATGTTGTATCCACTGATGCTCCCTGTGAAATGGCCTCTTTGTTCGTAAGCACACTGTTGTCGAAAGGTTTCTGCTCTCCAGACTGTAGTGGAATGTGTTTGATCATAACAATATCCAGCTTGTGGGACACATCCACTTGTGTCCTGTAAGTCTGAAATTAATTTTCTTCCGTCCAAAGTAGCCACTTCACCAATTTCAAGCATGAAGTTTGTCGCTGTATTTTCATGATCTTTGCAGCACCAGCTGTAGTCCACTGTCAAAGTGTTGTTTGTTGTCCATAAATTTTCATTCATTTCTACTAACGTTTGCGTTCCCCACAACTTCAGTTTGACTGCATTCCAGCAATCTTGAACTGTTACTGCTGCTCTATTTCTTTTCTCTCCCACTAGCCCTTTTCCACCAAAAAATCCCATGTGTGTCACTATGCTATGTTTTTCTACATAGCATCTATACGCCACTTCTCTTTGAGGTTGCAATCTTTGTGTCCATATCTCAATTGTCACTTGATCGACTTTGTTCACTGGCGGGAAATCGCATAGAATTTCTTTTGGTACCGCTACAGTGTGTCCACTTTTTGCAATAGTACACAGTTGAAACTGTTGTACATACTGTTCCTTCCAATTGGTTGCCAAACTTGTTTCCACCAAACACATTGTAACTATTGCAATTGTCACGATAAAGAAATCTGTGTAAGATCCCTTCATTTTTGTCGTTCTGTCTGGGTTTTTTCTCACTGGTTCATGTACTTTGTCGCTGTCATCTGATTCGAATTCTGATTCTGAATTTTCCTGTTCACTGTTTTCTGTTTTCGATCGTTTTGGTACTGTCGGTTGAGTTTCATCATTTCTGAGGTCTGCATTGCTTCTCACGATTTCCACCACATCCTCCAGTTCGTCTCCATCTGGTATTTCTAGAGGGTACAGCAAATTGATTGGTCTTTCTAGGCTTTTCCTGTTTGGTAAAATAACTGTGGCATTTCTGATCCATCCGTCTGCATCCATTTTTACTTTTGATATTTTTCCAATTTTCCACATCCCTCTTGGGGTATTTTCCGCATGGATCAACACCACAGTTCCAGATTTCGGTTTTACAGGTGTACTTTTTCTGTTTTTCGGCTTTGTATTAGCTTTTTCTCGCAACATGTCCAAGTAGAGTTTTTGCCACGTTTTCCACAATAGATCTCTTCTGTTTTTGAAATATTTCCATATTTCCAGGATGTCTTTTCTCTTCTGTGGTGGCAAATATTCAGGGTCCGCATTATCTTGTTCCTCTGGTTCTTTGAGCATCCATTCTTGTACCCCCAATGCACATGCCCTCCAATCTGCCCACCACTTTCTTTCAGTTACTTCCTCAATGTTTTCTGGTATATCCAAACTTTCTGGCAAGATCCAAATTGATTTCACTTCTGGTTCTATTTTCAACTGTGTTACGATGACTGGGCTCTGTGGTCTTCTATCCACTAGAAAATCACATGGTCTGATCACTTCTGTATTTTCTAACGTGTCTCCCACATAAGTCAATGGTCTTGAGTTGACTATTGCTTCAATTTCTGCCAGCACTGTCGTCAATTCACTCCATGACAAAAGCGCATTCGCTGTTGTGTGTTGTGCTTTCCTCAGCAACTGTTTCACAATGCCAATCATTCTTTCATAAACTCCTCCTTGCCACGCTGCTTTGGGAGTAATGAAGTTCCATGTTACATTCGCTTTTGTTTTCTCAGCCATTTGTTTGAATTGTAACGCATTGTCACTCCAAATGTAAGTAGGTACACCCCTTCTACTTGCCATTCTGTTAAAAGCTGAAATTGTTTCATTCAGTGCCATGTTTTCAATCAATTCCAGGTGTACCGCTCTCGTGGTTAAGCACGTGAAAAGTAGCACATATGCTTTCCTGCTTTCAAATTTCACTTTTTTGGTTGTCTTTTTCACTTCAAATTGCAATTTATATTTCAGTGGTCCGAAATAATCAACCCCAATGTGCTTGAATGGCCCCCTTTTTTCTGTTCTCTGAAATGGAAGCATTCCATGTGGCGGTTGTTTGTATGGCGTTCCGGTCACTTTTTTACATACAACGCATTTGAACAATTGTCTTTGCACAGCTTGTCTCCCCTTAATTATCCAATATCTGGCCCTCAATGTCGCCAGAGTGTGTTGCACTCCACTGTGTTTCAAATGTTGATGTATTTCTTCGATAATCAAACGTGTGATGTGTCCTCTTTCTGGCAACAATTTTAAAATCTCTTGGTTTCCATTTTCATTCAGCAGTCTTGTTTTTGCAATCAGAAGCAATAAATCTCTGTCAAATTCAATCGAATGTTGTATGTTGTGTCCCAATTGTCTTTTCATTTCTGTCGTCAAATTTTCATTTCTCGCTTTTCTATCCACAATATTGCCCATGTGGACTGATTGAGTTATTCTTATCCAATAGGTTTCCGCCTTCCATCGCTCAAGTTCTGTGAATGGTCTGTCTTCTGTGTTCAAAATAGTGATTTGATTGTGTATTCTTTTCCTCCTCCAATGCCAGACTAATCTGTTCATTCTGATAGTTGTATTTATCAACTTTTTCCACGTTGAGAAGCGGCATGGATTTATTCCAAATACGTTGAATCCATTGTCCAAATATCTGTTTTCTTCAGTCTTGTCATCCAAAGTGCTGCCCAGAAATATGGGTGCTTTGACTGATGTCAACTCTGATTCAAATTCCTGTTTTTCTTCGTCGTTCATTTCACTGGGAGTTATGAACTCATCTGGTAGACTTTGAAAAAACAAAGGTGGACCACACCACCACAACGAGCTGGACATCAACTCCTCTATTTCCATCCCCCTTGAAGCCATATCTGCTGGATTTTCTCTAGTGCTGACTTTCCCATATTTGATTTTATATTCCTCTTGGTATTTTTTCATTTCCAGAATGCGATTCTTCACGAAGCATGCTAACTGTTTTTTTGTATTCAGCCACCACAAACAACAAGTGCTGTCTGTCCAGACATAGCACTGTTCAATCGGCCATTCTTTTAACTGTTCCATTAGAAAAACTGTGAGTCTTGTTCCCAACACTAGTCCCATCAGTTCTAGTCTGGGAATTGTGATTTCTTTATTGTCTGTTTTCGGTGGGGTCAGCCTTGCCTTTGACATAATCAATTGCATGTGCACCTGTTCATTTTGTTGTCTCAGATATGCTGTGGCTGCATACGCTCTTTTCGAAGCGTCCGTGAAAACGTGTAATTCCAGTCCTTTTGTGACGTCAATCGGTAACAAAGTCCTTGGCCATTTGATTTGTGCCAAATTCTGTTGCGTTTGTTTAATTTGTTCCAATTCCATTATCGCTTCTCTTGACAATAGGGCATTCCAATCATCTTTACCCTTTTTCTTTGTCTCCACACAAACTCTTTGCATTATCATTTTCATAGCAATCGTTATTGGGGTCAAAAATCCCAATGGATCAAAAACAGCTGCAATCACTTGAACCAAATTTCTTTTGGTTGGATTTTCTGGCAATGCTTGTTCCACTCTTTTCGGCTTTTTGATATTCATGCTGTCAATTTCTGTGTTCCATTCAAGTCCCAACACACTCAACACAGTGTCCTTGCACTTGTCTACATCGGCAAAGTCTGATCCAATTCGCCACAGTTAGATTTCCATTCTCTCATGTTCATTTTCACTTGATTGAACAATTCTTTTGTCTTCTGATAAACATTCTTTCCTCCATCAGCGTCGTCCACACTCATCACCAAATTGTCAACATAGAGACTCTGTCCCACTTTTCTTGCAAACTCTGTGTCTATGTGCTGTAAGTGATATTGTATGGCTGCTGCCAACAGCCATGGACTTGAATTGACTCCAAATGGCATTCGAACAAATCGATACACTTGCAAATTGTTTTCCATGCTCAATACTGTTGGGTCTTTGAACCACCAGAATCTGGTCAAATCCCTATCTGGTTCTTGCAGCACGACTTGTAAAAATGCCTTTTCGATATCCGCCACCAATGCTGTTTCTCCAGCTCTAAATCTGATCAGTATTCCAATTAAATCTGGCAAAACTACTGGTCCTTTGTGTAAACAGTCATTTAAACTCAGAGCTCCCTTGACGCTAGCTGACGCGTCATACACAATTCTGAGTTTTGTTGTTGTTTTTCCGGGTGTCTCAACTGGTTGCAAAGGTAAGTAATGTTTCTGGTTTGCATTTTCTTCCCCATAAACTGGTTCAATGACTCCCTTCATTACTTGTTCACTCATTACGTCATGCATTTTCTCTATCAATTTTATCCCTGTTTCTGATTTTTTACATTTCTGAAGTAGTGATTTTAGTCTTTGTAGTGCCATTGCTTTGTTTTCCGGTAGTTGCGTGATACAGTCTTTTTTAGGCCATTGCACATTGATTCTACCTTCTTCATCTTTGAAAGTTGTCAATTCGAAGTGTAACTTTGCTCGGTCATCATCACTTGCTCGCGGATCATCATTTATCCCTATTGTCTCAAGCGCCCAGAATTCTTGCATTGCTGGAATTTGCACATGTTCACTTTCTGATGACTCAACTGTCAGCTCATACGCTCCGCTCAAAACTGGATTCATGCTCGTCAACACACAATTTGTATCTGCTGCGAAAGAGTCTTTCCCATTTACTATGTATCCAAATGCCGTTTTTATGACTTTCATTCCCGAAGGAAGTGTCACCACTTGGCTGTTGTCCATGAAATCCCACATGTGATCTTGTCCTAAAACCATATCAGGACAAATATTTTTTCCCGTTGATTTCAATTGGTCTCCAAACTGTTTCTGGGGTTCAGGACCCCATTTCTCTTGCAAGAATGCCATGTCCTTCTTCGATATTTCATGATGTGGTTTGATCGTTGCCAATTGTTCCACTGCATACACTTCAATTAATTTTTCTTGTTTTTCTCTCGTTTCCAATAACACCTCTGTTAACATAGCTTGCACTGACAATTGTTTTTCTGATCTGAATGTGTTTAGTCTCATTTTCAAAAATGCTTTCGGTTGAAGTTTCAAATCCTTTGCCATCTTGTTGCTGATAAAAGTCCTCTGTGCCCCTCCATCGATGAATATTTGAATTTCTGTTTCTCTTTGTTCTCTTGGATTTCTTGCAATTACATTAGCTGTTGACATTCTCACTGAACTCACTGTAGCCTCACTCTGGCACTGTTCAATTGGTTGATCTGTCTCTGTTGGTGGGTATGTACTATTAAAGAACACTCTGCTTCCCCGACCATCTCCCTGTCGAACATCTGCGGTGGACCAGGCCGCCCTTGCGTCCCGTGCGGTGGACCAGGCCGCCCTTGCGTCCCGTGCGGTGGACCAGGCCGCCCTTGCGTCCCGTGCGGTGGACCAGGCCGCCCTTGCGTCCCGTTCGACAGGAGGATAATCGGTGTCCACAGACTGCCCAATAAGTTCCACACCCACCTCCACTTGTTCTTCACTGTTGTCATCGTCTTGTGAGACTACAGTCATAGTAGAATGTTGTACTCGTAGTGTTGTATTTTCTCCGCTCCTGGCATTTCCCTGATTATTTTGATTGTCTGGAAACTGTTTTCTACACATTGCTGAGTGGTGTCCATTCATTTTGCAATAAAAACACCTCAAATTCGCTTTACATTCTTTGGCCAAATGTTTCTGACCTGTGCATTTGAAACACTTCTGCACGTCACTCTGGGCCAGCTGAATCCTTCTCTCATTTGCCGTGCAATATTTGTCACACTCTGTTGAGTAGTGCTTTCCGTCACAGAATGCACATTTTGGTTCTCTTCTACTTTCTGTAGTTGAATTCGTTGTTGCCAAAGCATTCATGGTTGATTGTTTTTGCTGTGTTTTGACATTTTTCTCTTGATAACGGGATCCTCTCTTTTCATGATACGCTGCATTTTCAGTTGTAGCACTGGAACTCGGAGGATCACATGTTTCTCTTCTCTGTTCAATGACAATTTCCAATTTCTCCATTAATGTCTCCATTGTCCAATCAGAATTGTCTCCTCTGATCCGAATCATGTCCAGCATGACATTTGATGGGATTTTTCCGCGCACCATTTCGATGGTTGGTAAATTGTCCATGTCTTCACCTTGTGATTTTAATTGATGCATTATGGCTTGTGCATCAATGAAAAAACCTGATAGACTTTTATAATTGCCCTTGGGGTTCTGGATTTGTTGTAAATTTGCATATAGCTGTCTCTTTATATCTTTTGGCCGGCCGTAATTCTTTTTGAGCATCGCTATAGCTTGTGTATAGTTTTCTGTCGTCACTCTGAGTCCCTTTATCAAATCAAAGGCTTCTCCCTCCACATATTTGCGCAGGTATGTGAATTTTTGTATGGAGTCCAATGAAGTGTCTCTGTGTATGTGATTGTTGAATGCCTCCCACCACGCGTCCCATTGGATGGAATCACCGTGGTACGGTTCCAGTTCCAATGTGGGCAATTTACATCTTTTTGGCTGTGTTCTGGTCGTGGTCGTTGAACAACTTGGATTGGTCAATAGATTTATTTCTGCTGGGGCCGAGGTCATCGGTCGATTTGTTGGACGTCCACTTGTTTTGTCAATGTATTCTTCCAAGTCTGTGATTGCAGCTTGTATCACCACCATATGTTCCTCCAGAAGTTGAACTAATGCAAAATGCCCCTCAGATGTGTTGAGTGTTTGGGCCCACAAATCTTCTTCTTGCTGAGCGGCTACTTTTGCTGAGTCGTCTTCTGGATGCTCTTCTGACCAGATTTTCAACTGGTTCATTATTTGCTGCCACTCTGCTTCCACATTCAAAAGCTTCTCTCTGTGATTGTGAAGTTTATTGCTCAATGTGATCATGTCCATTCTTGCTTTCTTCGCTCGGTGCACATTCGCTTCCGTATTTTCGTCCGGGTTGGGTTGAAATTGTGGTACTGGCTCTGTCAATGTGTGTCTTGCATTGATTTTGTACAGTGCCAACACCTGTCTCAATCTACCTGATCCTGCCCGCTGCGCCATGTTTCCAACCGCTTGTCTCTGCACTACTGGGGACACGGTCACCTCCAGTTCAGTCTGTACTTCCCCGACCGTAACATCACTTATTTTTGAATTCGAAACTTCACCACTCAAAAGTCTGTCCAAACTATACTCAGAAAATACCAAAAACTGCTCATCACAATGCGGCGTCAAACTACCACAGCGCATGCATGAAAAACTACCGTGCCTTATGCCAGAATAGTACTTGAAAAACTGCCACGCATAATTGTCAGACACTGAAGAATACCTAGAATCCCTATACTCGTTACTGAAACCTATGCGAACTTTGCAACAAAAGTCGTGCGCGCGCCAAACACTGAACAAAGCATTCGCCTCCAAATTGCAAAAATCCCAAATGTCCAAAACAGGAAGTTCCAAAAAACACAAATTAGACTCAAAAGCCACTTTTTTACCCAAAACTGTCCCATCACTCATCTGCAACTCAGCCCGTTCCTTGTTGATCGTTTTCACAGCCCGTTTCGTTCTCCTCACTTTGTTCCTCTTCTTTTGACTCTTGTTGACCGTCGCAGGTGGATCCGACGGAGCCTCGAGTTGTTGTCGCACGCCAAGCCACACCGCCATGGAGTAAAGTCCGTCGAGAAACCATTCCGCCAGTCCGATCGCCAAAGTCCAAAATCCGCCATTAATTAACGACGACTGGCCATTCGAAGTGTCAAATTTGCTGCTGCCGGAAATACACTTTCTAGTCGCCCACTGCCACTGTGTCGAAGTGCCCAGACGCCCGTAGAGCCGGATTTTAATTGGTAGGTTCGTTTTTTGCTTGCGGAATTTTCTAGTTCTGTTTTTCCACTGTCCATAACAATAGGCTGCCAAATGGGCATTGTTCAGACTTTTGTTAGCCGAAATTGGGTTGAATTTGTGGTGGTTGACAATGTAATTAGCTCCATACTGGTTGGGGTGTAATTTTTGACTGTAGGATCGATTTATTTCACTCGAAGTTGCATAGAACGCAACTTCTACGCACAGACTCCACACCACAATGTTTAGTAGCTTCATTTGTTAATCTTTCACTTTCCACACCAAAACACACACTAAACTCAAACTTCTTCATAATTTTCCTACCAAAACAAATGCCCTTTTGCTTTACATCAAGATCAAAGGTTATCAGATCACTTAAAATACAAAGCTGCGTAAATCCTATTTTTTATAACAGTAAACATGAATCACGTATAAAAATTGTTGTTTTTTACGGTAATAATTAAAAACTATTGACATTAAACAATCACTTGACATTTTACATTCAGTTGACATTTTACATATCACTTGACATTTTACATTCAGTTGACATTTTACATATCACTTGACATTTTACTTCAGTTGACATTTTACATTAGTTTGACATTACCCATAGTTGACATTTTACACATTTTAACTGAAAAAAAAAAAATAACACGAAAAACTAGATAAAAAAACAAATTACCGCTTTTGTTACTTGATTATTTATATAAAAAATCAATTATCGAAATTTCTGACGAAATACACATGTATAACAATAGCACCAAAAAAAAACGTTTGCGTAATAAAAACAAATACTTATAAGTTTCAGCAGAATATCTATATATATACATCAATATGTCAATTATACAAATTTTAATTAACTAAAATTCTAATTATTTTTGCCAGAATGGTGATATTGTGTCCCCACACCCTAGTTGACATCGACACCAAATGTCAACTGGTGCCGATCCCAATTCAAAGCTCGCTGACGGGTGAACGAACGACGTTCAAACGCAATCTTTGAATAAAGAACGGAACCAGTTGACATTTGGTGTCGATGTCAACTATCGTGTGTGGGGCCATTGTGCCGTGAATCAGAGTTGTTAAAAGTACTGAACTTTTTCGTAAACTGAACTTGAAGTAAACGTAAACGTAAAGTATTTTCTTTTTACTTACACCTGAGTACAGAAAACGTAAAGTAATTTTTTTCTTCACTTTTATTCTGCGTAAAAGGTGAGTATACGTAAATACCAGTATTTTTACTCAGGGAAAACGTAAAAGCGAGTATTTTTTTTAAAAGTACGCGAGTGAGTACCGGTATTTTTCAGGAGGAAACGTATTTACGCAGTACTGGAGTATACGTATTTGTCGAGTAAACGTAAATACGTTTTAACAACTATGCAGCGAATGGGACCACTCCCGGGCCCGGCCAAGGGCGGAATATGGCCCCGCGTGCACTCGTCCGCGGTCGAGATTTCGGAAACTGGTAAACTATGCTTTCGATGCACTCGAGTTTACCGGACTAAGGAATCCGTCAACTTGTTGACGGAGATCGAAAATGATTCATCCAAGTGAACTCGATTGTCAAACCTAAAAATCCAACATCGACACATATTTTCACACTGAACACAAAAGACGGCGCAAACCCAAATCCCCCCCCCCTCCAAATTCCCACACTGCCATCTCGCATGTCAATCAAACGCTGAACAGCGCTCGCAATAGTGATAAGCCGCTTTATAGGCTAACGCTAACAGCTGCCTGGGGAACAAATGGGGCGTGAACCCAAGAGAATGTCGTATCTTCCCATGCGACACTTGATGTGCCGCTGAAATTGCCGCACTTAAAAGTACAGTTCTGCAGATAGCGTTTGAAACAAAACGTTTCCGGTGATCGATTTTCTTTTTCTCTAAATTTTCAATGTACGAGATTGGCAAGTACTCAGCAAAAATGGTAAATTTTCTGAAAGTACACATTGTTTGGGTTGTGTGGGAAGAGGCGTTTTTACATCATTGAATTTCTGAAAATTCTCCATATAGATCAAAACTTTACTGTGTTATTTCAAACCCCCACTGCAAAAAACATTCTGGAAATATAAATTTTTTTGTCAATTTATTTTGTGACAGTGTTTTTTATTCGATGTGATGCAGGGCTCTGAACTCCATTCATGGAGATCTGCTGTCGATATTCGATACAACAAATCGTCCAAACCCCGCCGAAATGATATAATATGCCCCTACTAGTGATGGAAAAAGCGCCAGGATTTTTGTGCCAAGTGCCAAAAGCGTCATGGCGCTCTTACGAATCCAAGCGCCAGCGCCAGAAGCGCCATGGCGTTTTTCACTTTGGTGCTAGCATCAAGCGCCCGCGCCAGGCGTCCTGTTCATGGCGCCACAGAAAAACAGCCATGACGCTTTGCATTCGTGTGGCGCCAAGCGCCAATGGTGCCACGTCAAAACAGTGACGAGCGCCAAAGGCGCCATGGCGCCTTTTCATTTGGCGCTATCGCCAAGCGCCAGCGCCATGGCGCTTTTTCGTCACTAGTACCCACCGAGCAGCGGAACACACGAATTTCTGCAGCCTGCATCGCACAGCTTATGCGAATGGCGCGTACTTTTCCCAGCCGCAAAAGTTCACAATGGGATTTTCGCATGGTTTTTTGGTGGAACCTGGAAGCATGAAACACCCACGCAAAAGACGACTACAAATAAGTTTTGTTTTAAGAATGCATGGGAAGTAAATAATGTGCCCCATAGCCGCCTAGCTGAAATAAACAATACGCCCCGGCCATAGAATATGGCACAGATAAATTGACTTGTGCCGCTGTGACGTCATAAAAGTCAGACATGAATACCAGAATACCACGATGAACAGAGGATTTTGCCAAGACAGACGTGAAAGCCAAGGGGTTGTGAGTAAATCTACTCAAAATTGACAACATTTTTTTCTTCCGTTTACGTAGTCGTTGCATACCTGGCAAAAAACCCGTATACTTTCTAATAGAACGGCATACCTCCAATATAACGGCACCTCCAACATAACGGCAGGTTTTTCCAGCTTTCTACACCCACGAAAACAATAGAACTGTGCTCTTCTACTAGAAGAAATACGGTATATTTCATGGAAAAATAAAATATTCAGAGAAAATCGAGTAAAGCTCCAGGCGGCACAGAATGTTCACACCACAAAAACCTGTCCATCTTATATCCACCTTAAATATCAGAATCAACAAAAAACCGACTACCGCGTCTGAAAAGAAGCAGCTATGAATTTAGGTACATTTTTGGAGAAACGGCAAAAAAGTAGGTTCGCAAAGAATGAAGCTAAATAAGTATTATATAATACATCCACACAACTGGAGGAACTATAGCCGGGGGAAAATGCTCAAAATTCACCGTCTAAAAAGATTTGGGCAGCTGAGCAATGGCGGTATGAAAGCAGGCGGCCGCTAGGCATTAAAAAAAGAAAGTACAGCCCATTATTTCAGCAGTGTTTGAGCCGAAGGTACAGGCCTGCGTAGTATACAGATGCAGTTGTAGAGGGATTTATATCTACCGTATACCCTCGAATTTGATTTGATTCGAATACACCATTTGATTTACACCCCCCCCCCCACCTCGAAATACGCCACGTTGAAATGGTTTCGCACTGGAACCAGTTCCGCAAGTGGCAAAGTACTTTACTCTTTACTCTTAACCTTACTCTTTACTAGTGGCATCTCACAGCACAGACCAATGAAGTTTTGTAAAATTAAATGCATTTAGATGTATACAAACATAATAGCCATTTTACCGACCCCAATTGATGAATAATTCTTGATCTCAACTCTTGTTGCAAATTGTTCCACAATGGATTTCTGACACTTACCCCGCCCATTTTCTCTCATCAAATCGATGAAAAATGCACCCGGGGGAGCTATTCGAGGGAATACGGTAACTAGGCGTATTACTATTTACAAATGTACACACACGCACCAACCCGAGGTTTAGAGATTGCACGGTAGTAAATATGTAATGTACATAAACATGTTTATGCAATTGTTAGAGCTCATGGCTTACTCATGTTTCCACGCAGGGATGCTCAAGAACATTTGGTAAAACATTCGAGTTTTTAAAACGACTGGAAAAATTCATCTAGGTAAATATGTATGCGACAGCCCACAATGTATCTTTTTGGATACGAAATAGTTCGGAAACTAGCATATTAAAAATGTTTTTTTTACCTTGCAAAATGTACCATTTTAGCTAGCCATATTCATGTCAAGCGGCACACAAAAAAGAAGTCAATAATGAAGTGATGCAAATATGCTGCAAAATTACTAATATTCCATGAACACATAAGGTGGTCCAGAACAAAATAAAAAATAATGACACAAAAATGTCATCACTAAGAACACAGCTGGCTCAAATAATGGACCCATATTAAGATTAGAGCGAATCCAAATTCAAAGAAAGTGGGCGTTCATGGTGAAGCCATGCATGCCGGTGTGCATCCAAACGGAAAATCGGGGTGTGAATAAAAATCGATGTCATAGTGACCGCGGAAAATGAATATCCAGCTATGGGAGAAATGTGTCAGGTAAATATTTTACTTTGTTGACATCTCAATGGTGTTAGGGGGACCATGTCACATTTGAGGCCTGTATTTATTTCTAAGTGGATAAGTCCAAAAAGTTGCTTTCGAGCAAATTGTCTTTGGGAAAATCAGTCTTAGACTTTATCGACTTTAGACTTAGAATTTAGAAATCAGTGTCCACAATGAACTTATCGCTTTTTCTGGATACAGCATGGAGATATCGACTCCTTGATGGTTTTTTAGAGATGTTTTCTAATTGTTCCAAAGTGTCACGTGTGACCCAAAAAGAGGCTAACTGACATTGAATTTTTTAGGAAAATAGTGGAAAACCTGCGGGACCAATTCAGACGAAGTTTCCTGAGCTAACTTTATTTTCGAAATTTCGAAGTGATAGACAGAGTTGCGAAAGTGTATTTACACTTACCCGAAATACCCGGGTGAATGGGTATTTATATTTACACTTACCCGAAATACCCGGGTGAATGGGTATTTATATTTACACTTACACTTACACTTTCATAAAATACCCATACACTTTTTTTACACTTTCCTGAGCAAAATACCCGGGTACAGAAAGGTTATTTTTTTCTTTCAGATGGCCCTGTTTTATGCTTTTGAGAAAGCATAAAATAGGGTCATGTACAAAAAATAACTGCACAGTGCACACATGCAGTTATGCATTGAATGTAGAAGATATGGCAAATGTACAAACTGGCTTTTGATCTCCAACCTTTGATCAGTACTCATGGTATTCTACAGTTTCATCATACTTTTGTAAAAAGGACAAGATCAATGGAAATTCACCAGTTGGACACAAAGTCAACTGGCTTTTGCATTGACATTTCCAATCTTGCATTTAAACAGTGTGTATCGCATTGCTCAATCAGTAAATTTCAACACTGAAAAAGTGCCATTATTAGTGAACTTCATACCACTACAGTATTTGCTACATTCTGAAATGTTTCATAAAAGGCAGTAGAATGTGAAATGATGCATAAAAATATATTGATCTGAAGGTGAAAACAGTGGTGTATTGCTCAAACAAACAAACAGCTCAACTGTGAGAGCTCTTTCTAAAATTTTTTTTTTACACTTTCCTAGGTATTTTTAAAATACCTTACACTTTTGGTATCCATACTCAAAATTTGGAAAGTGTATTTACACTTACACTTTCCAAAAATACCGGTATTTTTAACAACTCTGGTGATAGACTCATGTAAGTGGACGCTTCATTTGCCTCATTTGCAGAAAAACTATGTGACTTTCCCCAGCATATTTCTTTTCACAAAACAAAAATATACACACAACACAAAATACATAAATGACTAGGTACCTACTTATGTATCAGAATGCACCTAGGATTATGTGAAGATCTACTGTCTTATGTGGAATGAGACTAATACTAAAAATAGGAAGGCAATATAAATGGAGAAATCTGAGACACAATGGTAATTTTGCCACAAATATGACGGCAACTCTTGTTGATTAGTTATAATAATGTGATACGTGTCATAGACATTCATTTGAGAATAGTGAAATAAGAGAAATGGTCGACTTAGATTGTTTGAAGATATTGAATCTAGAACAAATCAAATCCACAAACTTCACGTCAGCATACATAATCGAATATACCGTATTTCATCGAAATACCCCCCATCAAAATGGGCACTATGAATTTGTGGTCCGGGAAATGCATAACAGACGTTCAAAACACTTACTGTGTTACGTTAGAACATCGTTTATACCATCTTCATCCTTATAAAAGGCTGTAAAAACTTATAAATGGTGGTTATTGTTGCATTTTTCACGTTTCTCTCTCAAAATTTTCACTCTGAACAAATAAACCCCCGGGGGGTAATTCGAGGAAATACTGTATACACTCAATAATGGGAGGGGATTTATGCAGCTAGTCGGGGATAAAATCCTACACACATTGAATTTCAATCTCACCTCTCAACACTCGAAGTTTTTCAACACCCAGTTCACTATTCAAACAGCAATACAAGAATAGGATACCTGTGCAGTCCCAATGAAATGAGTTTTTCAATTGATACGCAACACATTGGTCTGTTGCCTGTCCCAGACCCTGTAAAATGTCGTTGTCATGTAAAAAACATGTAAAATGTCATGTGTCATGTAAAAAACCCAGTGAAGTATCATTGAAAAATTGATGAAAAATTGTATCCACATCTTAACGTAGGATGTGGATACAAAAACATAAGATTTGAATACTTTACAGGGTCTTCTACATGACATTTGACACTTTAAAGGGTCCTTAACACGGCATTTACTGCGTTCTTTTCATGACACATGACATCTTACAGGATCTGCGACTGCCCCCTGGTCGCTGGCACTTGATCTAAAAATTGGCGCTTACTTCAAACTTTTGAAAAGACGCAGTCAAAAATCGGTACCTGGCAACTGCGGCACACAATTTCGAAGGCACTCGACACTTGGCTTTTTTCTGGCCGCGACCATACAATTTACCTGTCAACATGTCGGGTAGCCTTTGAAGCTTAAAACGCATAAAGAGTGACATCCGGGAAAAGCCACTCAATCTCAGTATGTAGGCAAAGGAAGGAAGCTTGCCGGAAATAAAACATTTGGATAACTTGCATTATCGACTTCACCTGAAAAATATTGGCATAAGCTTATGTTTTAAAGGATTACTGTGTAGTTTGAGGCCAATTAAGAAAAAAAACTTGTATAATTCTTTTCCTGATGTTGCATAATAGTTGCCTAAAAACACACAGAAAAAAAACTTGAGCCAAAAATGACAGCTGCTCACATATGACAGAAACCCATAAAAGTTATGATTCCTCAAGCCACACAAAGGTGTGCACAATTGACAGATTGACACTACATAGCTTTATGACACTAGGATTGACAATGTCAACTCCTAATGCTTTGCAACTCAATACTTCCTTTTATAATAAAAGAAAAAAGATACCTTCTAGCTTACTACACACTGCCACAGCAGACTAATGAAGCATTGAGTAAGTAATAAATAGGTGACCTGAGAATCGCAAACTAACTCAGCTGGATAATGAACACGCAATGGGTTCAGCGGCCTGCAAAAAAAAGGAAAAAAAGAAATCATTCATGAAAACTACAAAAGCAGAGCGATTACAAAAGAATCCCCATTCAATCCCCGCGTATGGGCGCGCGCGGGCGGGGGGTGCCATATCGCAAAGTGCAAAAATGTTCCCACTTTCTTCCACTCACATTACCTAGCATAACTACCGTATATACTCGAATAAGTCCCCCGGGGAGTTATTTTTCGTCAGACTTTTTAGAGGGGGGAACTATTCAAGGGGGAATTATTCAAGGGGGGGGGGAATAATTAGTGCGTCAAAAAATTTGAGCATATTTCTATTAACTAATCTGATGAAATATACTTCATTTACTAAATAATGTGCAATTTTGGTTCAAATTTGATGCAAAAACTTTATCATATTTCTAAAGGGGGGTTATTCGAGCGGGGGGGGGGGGTTATTAAAGAGGGGAATTATTCAAGGCGGGGGAATTACTCAAGTATATACGGTATGTACACGTACAGTATTATGACAGAGTACATAATATACGGAGCTGCAATGGCGGCTCATTTGATTCCGATACAGTGAAACACAAGTAGCTGCCAGCGGAGCCACTGCGCGCCGCCCTACTTGGGCGCGGCGTGAGTAACGCACACTTAGTAATTGGGGTGCCGGTTTGATGACACTACACCCCACAAACTGCCCAGCTATCTATCTATCTGGTCATACCATTTTATAGATTTTTATTTCCAAAATCACCAGTTCATGTGTCTAACTGCCTATTTTCAGTTATTTTTAGTACTATATGTCCTTCTACACATACTTTGAGCTATTTTTCACCTAACATAAGCAATTTTTTTTTCATCCTTCTACACCTTGAACAAGCCCATATATTGAACGATGGAACCCCCCACAACTTTTTTTCAGCTATCTATTCCTCCAGAGAAGCGGTTTGCTATTTATACAGCGCTGAAGGGTCAAACCCTAGGATACACCAGATCACCATTGTGGCCACACACACTGGTACTCCATCAATATTCGGGAACTCATAAATCACAGTTTGCCAGACTCTGTATACAATACGCCCCCCCCCCGCTCAAAAATCCTGGCTACGTCCCTGGAGTAGGGATGGCCATTTTTTAACTGTCCTTTTTTAAACAAAACAGGGGCATCAAAAACATTTTTTAATGTAAAAAACATCAGCCAATTTTTTTTGCAGTGCACTGGGTATCCTGCAATATTTAGCGTGTTATCTGTCATACACATCACCATTGGTGGTTGTTTTAATTGGTTTTAAGGCAGTTTTAGTGTGAAAGTTAAAATTAGTTCATGCTGTGTAATAAAAAGCCGTGATATGTTAGTGTAGTATATAATATCCAACCAATGTGATCCCACATACTTCTACAGTGTGATCAATCACTGTCAATGGATTAGCCTTCTATCATACCCTTATATAAGTGCTATTACATGTAAAACTTGACTTGAAGTCATGAACATTTGACAATAGGCAATGTATGTAACAAGTCGACAAAAATTGGATCGTTTTGAAAGAAATCACCACTTATAATGCTATCTCATGGCACCACAGCTATTCTGTGGCTATATATAACATCACAAAGTACTGGCAATTGACTGATAATCCTGTATATGTTGACCCATAACCATATTTGGGAGCTTTTTAAAAAAAAACCGTTTTATAATAAAAACATTTAAAAAAGTTTTTTTTAACAAACAGGATCATTAAAAAATTTTTTTGGCCATCCCTACCCTGGAGCAAATGCATGATAAACCAAAATTGCCAGCCAAGTCTGCACAGCTGAGAAAATACAAGACTGTCACATATGGAAAACTACTCCTAGGGATAAATGAAAATACCCAGCCTGTGCTCAGCGCTACTATGCAGCTTACTACACAATGCAGCGTATAATGCTTATAATTCCACTTGCTGCTATTATTGACTGAGCAAACTGTTGGCTGAGCGAGAAAATTTCCCACTTTCTGGCTGGTGATTTTGCACGCCGAACGCTCGCGTATCATAAATATTTAGGTGAAACGTAACGACGGGCGGACACTAGCCAATAAATCTATAAGAAAACAAATGTTTCAGCTTAAATTTTAGCAACGAAATCTGCGAGATGCAGGATGCACCGAAGAACTCACCAGCTACGTCATGGCTCTACACAACAAACAATGTGCCCTTCACACACTAGTTTCCAGCCAAAATTTCAAAAAGTCATAAATCAGTTTCGAACTCATTTGAGTTTACGGAAATGATGTATTGGGCCCCCAGCCCCACACGCTAGTTGACATCGGGACCAAATGTCAACTGGTGCCGACCCCGATTCAAAGCTTGCTGACGAGTGGTCAAACGACGTACAAACGCAATCTTTGAATTAGGAACGGAACCAGTTGACATTTGGTGTCGATGTCAACTAGCGTGTGTGGGGCCACTCCGGTAAAAGCGTTCAAATCAGGTTGGAGTTTTCAAAAATTTTAATCAAGAACTAGCGTGTGCATAGAGCCATTAGTTCACTGCCCAAATTTCCTATAAACGTAGTTGACGGAGTAATCATTTCGGTAAACTCAAATGCATTCAAAGCTGATTCATCAGTTTCCGAAATTTCGGCTGTAGACTAAATGGTATGCGTGCAGACATCATAGTCTCTCCAGAATTTCACATTCTAAGTAACGAAAGAGACAGAATGCAATTTCGATTTCCACGCACATCCCCAAAGGTAAACTACAGAGACATTCATTCAAATTCGGTCGGTGTACCTCTAAATACTTAAATCCCAACATACTGCACTTCACTTGTCTCTATTCACTTAATCACAGTGAATTGACAGGAGAAACGTCCAGGGGGCAGTCTCAAACCCTGTAAAATGTCAAGTGTCATGCAAAGTGTCAAAAGTCATGTAAAACGCCCTCAAAAAATGGCCCTGTACGTTCGCCATTTTCCACAGCATATCATGAATTTTGACATATTGCACATTTGACAGGGCATTTTACAGGGTCTGGAACTGTCCCCTGGGATATGGATACTTCACGATGGACACCCGAGAGAAGCGCGCACTAAGTTAAGGCATGAAGTACTCGCAACTTGCAACTTCAAGTGGATCCATTTGACTAAGTATATTGCAGTCAGCGCGGGCAGATTCGAGACACTGAGAAGAGATTGGAGAAGTGTACCTAGTTAGCCTCATAAAGTGCTCGCGCAGATTCGTCCGCTGGGGGGGGGGGGCGCTAAATATTTGGATACACGGGTGAATTTTAGAGTGATTTGTGTATGTCTCAATGGCAGCCTAACACGAAACTTTTTTATAGAATTTCGGAAGAATCTCAGATAGCTTAATATTTAAATGCTAAAACATGCTGCTATGGTGGTGAAACGCATTTCTCAGACCGCAGTGTCACCGAAATCAGCAAACAGCCTAATTCAGAGTAGAAATAAAAAACTACAAAGCAAATGACAGTTTCCACAGTGCGTGAGTGGCGCCTGGCATCCAACTAGTGATGGAAAAAGCACCGGGAAATATGGCACCGCATCGGCACCTCTGCCAGTCCTCAGAAAGGGCACCTGGCACCATGAGTACCGGCCAAACAATGGCACGGCACCGCACCAGTGCTATTCTGAAAAAAATGGCACCGGCACCGGCTGGGCACCCTCAAAAAAGGGCACAGGTGCCCTTCGGTGCCCAGCACCGAGGCACCGGTGCCTTTCCACCACTACACCCAACACCCAGTGGCCACGCACACCAGCACACTGTCGGAATTTGGACAACACATAAATCTGTCTTGAACTTATTCGAGTTTACCAGAACTAGTGGTTTTTGACCGCCACGGCCAGAAGTTGACAGATTTCATTCTCGTCAACTGAAAAGTGTTAAAACCAAATTTTTAACCACCAATTCAGCGCCAAACCCCACACCCAAACCCGAGCACCCACAAAACACGTTAGCTAAGCTAATGGGTTTCGCCGCGCGGCAATAGCGGCCGCGTGCAACCCTTCAATCGAGCCGCGCGACACACTGCGCAATATCACGAGAGAACAGTGATTGATTGAGCTAATCACTTTGCAAACCGGCCGCCGGGAACTGCGCCGCGCGCCTGAAAATAACCGGCAAACGAAAAAACATGCCGCCGCGACTTGAGAAGGCTGAAAATGGGCGGCGAGAAGGTTTCGAAGGAGTGTGCAATGCGACTGACGCACGAAGGGATATAAAGGTTGGAGGTAACAATAAGTGTTTTTTTTGCACCGCTTAGCAATGATTAAAGGAACTAGTAGAAATCAGCCGGTAGCTGGTTGACGACCAGGTGGCAGTCCCGAGCCCTGTAAAGTGTGTTAAGTGAAGTGAAAAATGTCATGTAAAGTGTCGATCAACGGAAATAATATCTTATTACTGCACTTTGCATGATAAATGACACCTTCCATTTAGGGTTCAAATGGGATTGACTTTTCGGGATCGGGATTGTTTTTTTGAGATTTCGGGATCGGGATCGGGATTGGCCGGGATTGGGGTCACGGGATCGGGATTGGCATTTTTTCGGGATCGGGATTGGGGTCTTGGGATAGAGATTTTAGCCAATGTTTTGGCATCCACAGTTGTTCATAAAGGTCTAAAAACACTGTTGGATGCCAGAAACATGGCATAAAATGAACGCTGGGGGTTTGCGTTCACATTTTTGCACGCAAAAACGTCGTTTTTTCACTTTTGATAATTTCCACTAATTTTTCCGGGATCGGGATCCCGGACTTTGGAGTTTCTCGGGATCGGGATTTGAAAAGTTTCGGGATCGGGACTGCTAAATCCCGGAATTTCACGGGATCCGGGATCGGGATCGGGATCCCGTTTGAACCCTACTTCCATTTGAAGTGACAATTGACACTTCATATATTTGATACTTTACTTGACATTTCACAGGGCTTCGGACTGCCACCGGGTGGTTAAGTAAAGTAATGTAAAGTTTCAAATGCCATGTAAAGAGTCACAAATTTGTAGGATGTCATGCAAAATGCCATGTAATGTTCCGAAATAAAACACTTGTTTCTTTACTTTTTATTTATTTTATATTTTCATCGATATTTGATACTTTACTTATTTTACAGGGTGCAGGACTGCCCCTAGACCACATTGTAGAGACAACTTTGACAGTTATTTTATTGAAAAAGTAACTAAAATAGAGAAAAAAAACCCTAGGAACGTCGGCAACGAAAACCCTAAAGCATCAGTAGATATTTGGGGAGTTCCATTCTAAAAGTTCACAAGCGCTAAATCCAGAAAAATCGAGTTAAGCGTGGATTTGACTTCCACGTATAGTTTTTCACATTTTAGAAAAAAAATCAGCGTTATAGTCCATTTCGTTCCCGAGATACAGTGGTACCGATTTTCAGAAAAATCACAATTTTCACATAGAAAGTGCACATATCCATCTCAGATCCCCTATGAAAAACAAGACTTTCATTTCGTAAGTGCACATATCCATCTCGGACCACCGGAGTTTCATTTCATAAGTGCACATATCCAAAAAATAGTTTCATTTCCAAAAGTGCACGCGTGCTTCGGCGCGGCCGCGAAGAGCTGGCCGGAATTCCCATACAAAAAAAGTTTGATTTCCAAAAATGCATACATGAATTTCCAAATCTATTTTGCACTATAAATCAAATATGCGTGCATATATTGATCTGAAAAATTTAGGTAGAGGTACTTTTAGACACGGGCTTTGCAGTGATGTGATTCGTTTTATCCTACGATGCACCGTTAAGAAGTTATTAGGGATGGCAAGCGCTTTTTTTTTTAAATGCTGCTTTTTTAAAAAAAAAAGCGCTGGCAAAATTTTTTGTACTCATGCACTAGGTATTTTGCAAATTTTTTTTGCGCGCAAGCACATAATTTCACATGCAAATTGCCATTGGTGGTCGTTTTCATTGATTTTGTAGCATTTAAGTGGCATTGCTTCTATTCCTGCATGGTATCATGTAATAATAAGTTGAGGAGATATGTCAGTGTAGTAAATAATATCCAGCCAATGTGCTTCCACTTTTCTACACTGTGAAGCATCACTGTCATGTATTAGCCATCTTTTATAGCCAAATTTAAGCACTATTCCATGCCTAACTTCACTTGCAGTCAAGAAACATTCAAAAACGGCGATATACATAATTAGTCGACATAAAATTGGAATTTTTTTGGCAGAAATCAGCACTTATAATGCTATCAGATGATTACATAGCCATTCTATGGTTATATATCATCACAAGTACTGCCACTTGTCTGATATACCTGTATATATTGACTCAGGACCATATTTGGGAGCTTTTTAGGTAACGTCTTGACAATTTTTTAAAAAAGCGAAAACAGCGCGTTTTTTATTAAAAAAGCGCTTTTTTAAAAAAAAGCGGAGCCGTTAAAAAAAGCGCTTTTTCTCCATCCCTAGAAGTTATTTAACATTTAATTTCAAATGTTCAGATTTGTTCCCAATTTTGGGTGACTTACAAAATCTCACATAACTCCCTAAGTATTTCCCGGCCAACACAATTTGTGATTACAAAAATTGTAGAGAAATGTCGGATCTATCTGAAAAGTGCGGGGCAAGCGTCGTCCTCCAAACATAGCGCCGTCGGGCCAGCGTCAAACTTTAAAATGCGATTTAGAAAAATCGAAAAACTTGGATACCCATATAACTTGGTATATGCATTTTTAGAATGAAACTCCCCATTTACACGACTACAATGAAGAGATCACGTGGTGACATTACAAAGTAAAACTTTAAACATTTGTATTTTAACGTGTTTACATGGAGGAAACGGGAAACGTTTTGATAAAAAACATCGAAAAAACAGATCTCACTGAAACGTTTCAGACACAAAAATACTGCGAAACACAGTGGTTGTTGTTTGAGTGAATTGCGTACGAGCAGCAATAAAAATACTAATCTTAATTCTTGAGAAAAAACGATCCATCAGGACAATCAATACACGGCATAAAAAGGAAACTTTTCGTACAACCACCGCGTGAACCCCCAACTTTCTAAAAAAAACCCTTAAAAACAACAAAACGCAAAAATAAAAACTAGAAATCGCAAAGGCAACAAAACCAAACCACGTTTTAAAAAACCCTCTTAACTCCGCCCACAATCCCTCAAACCTCCCTCAGCAAAAATAGGGCACAAACTGAAGCCTCTTGGGCATACCCATCAGAAGCTCCGCCTCTTTTGCGAACTGCCTGGTGTCGAGCCGCTGACCGGAGTCGTACTGGGGCATCAGGTCGGGCCGGCGCTCGTCCGACGCCAACTCTTCCATGCCCGACAGCACGTTGACCAGTTTGACGGACGACTGGTTGGATTGGGGGGGGGGGGTTAATGTGAGAATCAGGGGTCTCCCATCGGGGGGGGGGTTGGAGGTGCCCCCCCCCCAAAAAAAAATCGTACGGTTAAATATCGTGCTATCTATCCCGGAGGAAAATTTTTCAGGATTTCCCGGAGCGATTTTGAAATTTTACCCCAAATCATATTCCAAATAGCTGTTGCGTAGAAAAAATAGCGGCGTGTGCAATTTACTATGTGTATACACTGCGATCGGAACCAGTTGACATTTAGTGTCACTGTGAACTAGTTGTGTAAATCAGGGGTTTAGTGGATTTGGACCCCTCCCCCATACTGAACCCCTGGTGTAAATAGAGTAAACATAAAGTTTCACAGGCCCAACCCGCTTCGATCGAAATACCAGCCATAAAGCCATTAGACAGACAAACAACGCAAGCACACGCCATCGTCCCCAAAAAACCCCCACAACCTCGAAACCCCCCAAACTCGAACCTTCACACTGCCGCTGCCCTGGCTCTTGGAATCTCCCTCGGCGAGCGCGGTGCTCTTGGTGCTGCTGGCGGACGGGTGCGGCAGCGTGGCCGCGCTCCTGTCCGCCGCCGGCGAGCCCGTGTCGCCCGCCGCCGACACGCTCAGGTCCACCATTGCCGAGGAGAGCTGCGGGCGGGCGCGAGTGTCTTTAGGGAACTACCGTATCTACCGTACCTAATTTTAACAAAAATGGCACGTCATTGTGTTTAAAAAGCATATTTCATCAAATGAATTGAAACATGCTTGAAAATTTTGACGAAATAATCATTCCCTCCCTTGAATAATCCTAATAATAATGTCTGATGAAAAAATAATCCCCCAGGGGGATTATTCAAGCAAATACGGTAAATATGATTGTGCATACGATATGATCCTGGAATCGACGCCGCCACCTCGAAATACCTCGAGTATGAGTGAGCTGGGGGAAATACCCATTCAACTCGAAATAAACCCCTTTGATATTGAAGATAAATTCAAACTAGTTTACCGTTGATGACCAGTTGATGAACAAGTTGTTTATAATAAATCACTATTGAAAACTTAAATGCGTTCTAAGCTGACTCGTGAGTCTTCGAAATTTCGTGCGAAAACTAGTGTACGCAGGCACATTCTACCACAACACACAATCCATCAACCCAAACCGACCCTCTCAACACCCCTCACACTGGACGCTCCCGCAGCCGCACTAGCAGCGACACTCTGCTCATCCTCCCCCAAATCGGCCTGCCTATAGGACCCCCCGCTGCCCTCGGTCGCCCCGCCGGACCGCCCGCCGCCGCTGCCCCCTTCGGCGGCTTCGGCGAGCCCGCCGCCAGCCGCGGCGAGCACTTCGAGCTGGTCGAGACCGCTGCGGGGGGGGGGGTGGTTTGAGGTTGAGTCGATTTTTAAGTTTTCGTAGAAGGTAGATTCAATTTTAAGGTCGAGTAAAATTTTTACGTTTGAATCAAATTTAAAGGTATATAAGGTTAAGTCTATTTTGTAGGTGTCACGAACTGGGCTTGTAAAACAGCTAGTTTATAAAACGATCACATTACTAAAATTTTCTACAAAAACCTAGGTGGTCTTGGCAAAGGAAACAAAACTGCAAATTCTAGCGAGCTTTGGCATTTCCTGTCCAGATTTCAACGACCCAGACCCACACAGGGTCGAACCTTAGTAGCACCAACAAAACTCACAGCGCCTTATACAGCACCTTAGCTCGCTCGGCCGCCAGATGGGCGTACCTCGTGGGCGCGGGCACGGAGATAACGCGCGCGCACCGGTAAAACAGGTGGCACATGGAGTACATGAGGCACTCCAGTTCGGACAGGCTGAAGCCGTTCTCGTCGTGCAGAACGGTGAAGTGCACCGGTTTGGACGTGCCCTGAGTGCGAGTATTAATGAATTTGAAACGCGCACGCTGGTTGACAGTCGAAATTGAGGAAACCGATAAATCAGAGCCACTCTCGGACCCTGTAAATGTCATGTAAAGTATCAAAATCAACGTACAACGTAAAGTATCAAAATCAATGTTTACTTACAAACTTACTTTTACTGAGCGTCTGACATATTTCATGACATTTTGCACATTCTTGACACTCTGCACGATAAAAGACATTTCGCAGGCCCTGGCACTGGCGCCAGGTTTGAGAGAATTATAGTTCACCGGTATAAAAAGTGTCCGTGAACTATACCGGCCATAAAGCACCCTCTTTGTCCACACTTCTAAAACCGCACAACCCCCAAAACCCACCTGAATCCCATAATGCGGGATCATATAAAAGTCCACCAAATCAGGATGCGTAATCACATTATCCACAACAGTGCCAGCGGGGGCATTTTGGGCCTTGCCCTGGCCCTGGCGGGGGTCGGCGCAGTACAGCCGCGTGCCGTGGCGCTTGTTCACCACCACGTAGGTTATCTTGGGCTTGACGTAGCTGGGACGGACGGGCTCTTGGAGTTCGCCTGGTGGGGGGGGGGGTTGTTTGAGGTGAATGGCACTGAACATTAGTACACCGCTGAAATTTGGGGAACTCATCAATTTGTTTTGGGAACATTTGAGTTGACCACGATGAGGAGTCGACAGACTACTGTTGTCAACTGTCAACTACTGTGACGTCGATCAGAAAAGATTCATTGTGGTAAACTCATATTTGCTCAAAATTTTTTATGAGTTTCCAAACTTTCTTTGGTGTTTTTACTAGTGTGGGTGGCCCAATACAGGGTTCGCTCTTTTTGAAGTCGATTTATTTCAAGTTTATACACTCACGCGCTTCGGACTTGGTGATTTTGTTTCCTTTTCCATCGTCGACCAGATCGCGCTCAGGTTTTTCGCCTGCGAAGAGTACGTAAAGGATGGAAAAACGTTGTTTTTTCAACGACAGTTTAAATAAAAAAAACAAGTTTTGCTGTCTTCCAAATAAAAGTTTTTTTTTCGAAAGTTCCCGAATATGAGACAACATATACAGGTATATCTAGGGTTGGAAAAAAAACGTTTTTTTTTAACTCGATGTTTTTTTTTATAAAAAAACGTTTTTTTTATAAAAAAAACGTTTTTTTTTAATAAAAAACGTTTTTTTTTAAAAGCTCCCAGATATGACCTTGTGTCAACATATATAGGTATATCAGACAGTGGCAATACTCTGTGATGTTATATATGACCATATAATGTCTGTGGAGCCATGGGATAGCATTATAAGTGGTGATTTGTGTCAAAAATATCCATTTTTTGTCGACATATCGTTTGTATATCGCCTTATAGTCGAATGTTCGTGACTTCAGGTAAAGTTTGGCACGGAATAGTGATCAAACAAGGTTATAAAACGAGGTTGTTACTTTGGGAGTGAAGTTACACACTGTGGAGGTACATGGAAGCACATTACCTCAATATTATATACTACAGCAACATATGACGGCTTATTAACCCATGGTAGCACATAGAAATTGATACTTTGACACTAAAAATGCCACAAAACCAATTAAAACCACCACCAATGTCAATTTGTGTGTGAAATTGCGCGCTTGCGCGCAAAAATTTTGCAAAATACCTAGTGCTTAGTACTAAAAATTTCGGTCGATGTTTTTTTTAAAAAAAAAACATTTCGGACGTCATGTTTTTTTTTTAAAAAAAACGTTTTTTTTAAATAAAAAAACGTTTAAAAAAAAACATCGGCCAACCCTAGGTATATCAGACAAGCGGCAGTACTTTGTGATGTTACATGGAGCCATGGGGCAGCATTACAACTAATGATTTCAACAAAAAAAATCCATTTTTATTTCGACAACAAAACCCGCCAGCCACTCCAATACCAGCAAAGCATTCACAAATCCCACAATCATACACCATCACACCAAAAAAAAACCCCCAAAACCCCCAAACTCCGCCCACTAACCAATCATCGACCTAGACCTCTCCTCATCGCTAGAACTGCTCACATAACTAGGTTGATCCATTCTCAACTGGGGCATGGCCTGTGGCCTTTCAGCGCGCGCGTGCGCCACCACAAAAGAGCGGGTCGCTTCCCGGCGGCAGCGAGTGGGCAGGGATACAAATTTGCAGGCTGCTTGTAGGGAGCGGAGTTCTTCGGACAGGACCTGGGATTTGAATTGGGTTGAGTGGGTTTGGGAGTGTGGAAGGATGTTACCGTAATTTGGTGAATAAAAGTCAAGAGATCAATTGTGCGCCAAATTCACTCAGTGGGAGCGATGGGCGATGGAAATTATTTGAGTTTTTTCTGCATAATTCAGGTGGATTACTGTAGACTTCATGTCGTACAAGTTGGTTTTCAGTGGTACAATTTGACAAATTGATATTCATAACAGCCTAAAAACGGTGGCTCGGAAAAAATCGATGCCTTACAACGACAGATGCTTCGAGTACCAAATCAATCAGATCGGATGCACATTGAAATCATTGAATACAACCAGGGCCGTATCCAGGGGGGGGGGGGGCGGGGGGGGGCTGCAGCCCCCCCCCTCCCGGGCCGAGACCAGAAAGTGACCGGAAAATTCGACTTTTTCAACGTCTGCGTAAAAATTTTTGCGCGCAAGCGCGCATTCGTCACCAGAAATAAGGTATTATCATCCGATTCGCTCCATGTGGCTGCAAATCGTTGTGAATCGTTGTGTTTTTGCTGTTTTGTATGTATATTTACATACATATACAGCGTTCCATGGCGCTGACGCCAACGCCAATGGCGCCATGGCGTGGCGCCTTCTAATGGCGCCAGCGCCATGGCGCCATTCCGTCACTATGTAGCTAAAATTTTAGGGGGGGGGGGCTGAGCCCCCCCCCTCGCCGGCCTCCGTAAACAAGCAGCCCCCCCCGCTCAAAAATCCTGGATACGTCCCTGAATACAACGTAATGAGCACACGTTCAAAAATAACAGCAAAAGAAACGCATCATGCATCATGATCTCAGCAAAATCTTATTAAAACGTTCACCAACTTACCTTCGTATACTCCCCCTCGGAAACCCCATCTCGAATAACCACGATCCTCTTTGGCAAAGCGCCAGTACTCTCCCAGAACCTCAAAAGCCTCTCCCTGAAAAGATGGCCCCCATAGACAATACTCTCCCTATTAGCCCTCTGCACGCGGTGGCTGGCGCCCCAGTGCAAACAGTCGCCGGTGACGTTGGCCACGCAGGCGGCGATGGACGCGCCGCGCGTCGACGACAAGCTCGCGCCGCCACCCCCGTCCGACGAGGCCGTCGAGCCAGACTCCGCCCCCGTGGGGTGGGTGACGTCCAGGGCTGGGGGGGGGGGGGGGTTGGCGTTGTTGTTGGGGCGGAGGGTTTGGGAGGGGGTTGGGTTTTTTTTTTGGAAACTGTAGTTTGGCGGGAGTGGGAGTTGAGTCACATTTGAGCGATGTTTATGATCAGATTTTTAACTGAATGACAAAATAATTTATTTTGCACTCGTAATGCCATCGTGACCGCAAGTTGCTACCGTGTTACGTTCAAAAAACAGCGACTACAGGTTCTATAGCGTTTTTCCTTGATAACAACTGATATCAGTTTTTTTCATGCAGATCATTATGCACACATTCAAATCGAAAACAGTGCCGAAAATTTAGGCTTTCATTTTCAATCACTTTTAAAAAACCAACCCATAATCATAGTGCAATCCTTGTCCGGTTTGTTGATGCTGTCGCCCAGGTTCAGTCTGGGAACGGACTTGGGCAACCCAACCAATGGGTGCGTTTCGCCGCACTGTTCCACGCGCGGGATCATGTTCAACTTCTTGAATCTGTATTAGTGATTAGTTTACGGCTGAAATTTCAGAAACTGATAAAAAATCAGTTTCGAAGATTTCAGTTTACCCGAATGAAAAGTTCTTTAACTTGATTGAGATCGACAGTCATTATTCTGGACTCTGGTCATCTCAAATAAGGTAAAGCTGCCCAGTTGGCGAAATTAAGTATCCAATTTCAACGCGGACAACACAAACAAAAAGTATCCAGAACAATACTCACAATTCCCCGTACGGGCAGCGGGGGACGCAGCGTATCGCATTTGGCACGCCGCCCATTTTCGCCACAATTTTCATCATCAAATTTTCGCATGTGACGTTGTTCGGGCGCTCCGCAGCTTTGTTCGTGGTGCCGATCAACATACACTGAGCGATTATCCCGCACTCTAATTCCGCCACGCGTTTCATTGCCCCTGCGATTGAGATTGGTGTTTTTAAGGGAGTATACAATGCGGGGGTTGGGGGGGGGGCATTTGGATGACTACACACCGACCCCCCCCCCGCCCCGGCAAGGACGTATCCAGGGGGGCTGCAGCCGTAGCTGAAATTTAGTAGCATTTTTTTTTGGGGGGGGGCGTCAAAGTTTGCGTGGTTATAACACACAAACCACTTCGCGGAATTTGCTGAAAATTGAATGTAATGTGGTTCCATGTCGGGGCTAACATGAAATCGGAGGCATCTATTTAAGACGCCCTAACCCGAGATAGGGTGGGTCTGACAAAAAGTAAATTTTTCGAGTTTTTTTTTGGGATGTCGCTTTGACCATGCAAGCTTTGCATCTCAATAACCCAGCTATTTCTCAACCGATTCAAATTGTGGATATACGACTTGCCATATATCGACTTGGCCCAATTTCAGAAAGCAAAATTTCGAGAAATTTCATAAAACAAATCGGAAAAAAATCTGCAAAATACCAAGCGAATGAGTAACTTTTTGGCTGTGGTTGAAAAACACTTTCGACGCTTGCGTTTTTAAAAAGAAAACCGTTTAAAAAACCTCCGCCCACCCCCAAAGCCGACCATAAAAATCGGCGCTTTTCGCCTGCATCACATAAATCAGCATATTGGGCGCGGTGGGCGACTGCAGTTTGGGCTTGATATTTTCCCGCAAGAATGCATAACTGGCATTCGGGAGCACCATGGGCTGTTGTCGATTGAGCACGTTGACAATGACGCCCCTGTCGCTCAGCGTTCGCATCAGGTTGTCGATGCACGGCCTGAAAAATAAATGAATTTTGCAATCTTCAATTGAGCGTTGGAATCTTTTACATATTTATTTGCAAGGTTCACTTGAGCAGAGGTTGGACCTCTGAGTAGGGTTGGAAAACATTTTTTTTTTCAAACGCCTTGATATTCAAAAATTGAAATCAGATTTTTTTCAACATCACCCAAAATGGAGCAAAGAGCAAAGTCAAGAAAAAAAGTAGCTGGCAAAAATAGGGATGTGTTAAGTGTCAAATAATATATTATGTCTATTGTGGTCATATTATGACTGCGAAGTCATGGGATAGCATTATTAGTGGCGATTTCTGCCAACAATATTTTTTTTATGTCAACTCGTTACGTATATCACCTTTTGTCGAATATTCGTGACTTCAAGTGAAACCACTCGCTTTAAAAAAAAACTATAAAAAAATTACAAGCCCACAACTAACAAAATGCTATTCATCGCATTTGAATTCGTCACATTTGTAACAATGGCGCAGTTGATTTTCTTGGGTGGCCCCCTGAAAATCGGCGCCCTAGGCAACCGCCAAGTGCCGTCCCTAGTATTCGTGTGGACGGGTTTGTCTGTCGGGTTCAATCTTCCGTACAGCGGCTCCACGGGGCGCATTATTCGGGCGCACACCTGAAATTGAGAGGGTTTTTTATGGGCGTAGATTTGGCAGGTGTCGGCGGAATATTTTTTCGCGTCAATGAAGCGGAAATGACCGGTCACATTCAAATTATTTTGGAGGTTTCTGGTGAATGTGTGTTGAAAAGACAACGCTGTATCGAATATCGTGGAACCCCGAAAATAATTAGGTGTTACGTTTGCGACAGGTTTCTGTCCCGAAAAAATGCAGACTTCCTAAGCTTCGGTCTCAGTCTATAAAAACGGTCCAGACGCTCGGCGAAAATTCTGGTTCCGAAAAATTGTCAAATTCCAAAGCAAAAGATGAAAAAATGAAAAATGACTGTTTGTGCTGAAACATGTGAATTGAAATCTTCATACTGCATTTTCTGCAACTTTTTACATCCAAGTGCATTTTTGACATTTTTGTGAAAAATAAGAATCCCTAAATCCCTAACTTTTTAGCCAAAATCCAGATCCAGATCCAGATCCCCCTATCCAGGTTCCCAAGTAAAAAACAACACCGACCCGGAAAACTCAACCCCCTCGAAACACCCCCCCCCCCGAACCTTCTGCATCTGGCTAGCAACCTTCAAGCCGGCATTCTTCATGAACGCGTGCTGCCTGTAGCCGTCCTGCGCGGCGAACATCAAAGCGACTAATTTCTCGGTCAAATTCTTGCGCTCGGGCGCCGGCACAGCCGCCTTCCGGATGATGGACGCGTTCAATTCGGGCACCTGGGGGCAGTCCCAGACCCTGTAAAATGTAATGCAAAGTGTCAAAAGTCATGTAAAATGCCCTGCAAAATGGCAACTCGGTTGCCATTTTGCAGGGCATTTTCCATGACTTTTGACACTTTGCATGACATTTGACATTTTACAGGGTCTGGGATTGGCACCTGGGGCGTCAGGCGGCCGGGCAGCCGCTGCGGCACGACCGTGAGCAGTTCGAGCGGCATGTGGATCACGCGACGGCCTGCGATTGGGGGGGGGGGGTAAATGAGGTGGGGGGGGGGGTGAGACGATGTTTGCGTAGATCAGATATAGAGAGCAGTTTTCAAATGATTTTTTTTCAAAAAAGCCAGAAAGTGGGTTAAAGATAAATTACATATTTATCCGCGCAGTGAGGTGTATTGTTGTTATGCAAGGACGTATCCAGGGGGGGGGCGGGGGGGGGGGCTGCAGCCCTGCAGATACGTCCCTGTTGTTATGTCATAAATAAATGATGATATCTGCCAAAAAAAACAACTTTTTTGTTTTGGGCATCGGGTCTCGATTTGAACAAGTGAAATTTGACATGAAACAGTGCTTAAATATGCTTAGACCTAAACGAGAAACTTAGTTCATATATCCATATCAAAAATCTCGAAGAAATCCAGAACATCAATTTCAAAAATTCATATCGTCAAACCACATTCAGTATTTAGGCGGGGTGGGGGGTAAAAGGAAAAGAGTAACAAACTTTTGCTCTTGCCAAACTGCATCAGCGGCAGGCCCGGGTAGCGTATCGTGAAGTTGTATTGTTTCTTGTAATAGTCGAATACGCTGACAGTGTGCGTCGACGGCTCGCGCCCTTCCTCGCGACGCGTCCACTCGAAACTTCGAGAAAAAAATTGGATCAATATCGGAAAGATTGAAAAATATTTTGTGCATAAATAGTATTTTGGGGTTAAATAAAATAAATGGATTGTCAACAAGGACGTATCCAGGATTTTTGAGCGGGGGGGGGGCTGCTTGTTTACGGAGCCCGGCGAACGGGGGGGGGCTCAGCCCCCCCCCCTAAAATTTTGCCTGTACAGTGACAGAATGGCGCCATGGCGCTGGCGCCATTCGTAGGCGCCACGCCATGGCGCTATTGGCGTTGGCGTTAGCGCCAGAAAGCGCTGTAAATGTATGTAAATATACGTACATTCCCAGCGAAAGGTATATAATTGGGTGCATTTTCTGGTATGTGTGCCACAGGGACCGATATGCAGAAAATGGCATGTGTATAGGGGGCAAATGCGCGCGTGCGCGCAAAATGTTTGCACACACCGTCGAAAATTTGTACTAAAAGTGGCATTTTCGGGGGGTTTTCATGTCTCACCCCGGGAAGGGGGGGGGCTGCAGCCCCCCCCCCCCGCCCCCCCCTGGATACGTCCTTGATTGTCAACTAAAGGGCCCTTCAAAAAAGCTAACATTTTCACCCCTCATTTAGGGTTCAAACGGGATTGACTTTTCGGGATCGGGATTGGTTTTTTGAGATTTCGGGATCGGGATCGGCCGGGATTGGGGTCACGGGATCGGGATCGGCATTTTTTCGGGATCGGGATTGGGGTCTTGGGATAGAGATTTTGGCCAATGTTTTGGCATCCACAGTTGTTCATAAAGGTCTAAAAACACTGTTGGATGCCAGAAACGTGGTATAAAATGAACGCTGGGGGTTTGCGTTCACATTTTTGCATGCAAAAACGTCATTTTTTCACTTTTGATAATTTCCACTAATTTTTCCGGGATCGGGATCCCGGACTTTGGAGTTTCTCGGGATCGGGATCGGGACTGCTAAATCCCGGAATTTCACGGGATCCGGGATCGGGATCCCGTTTGAACCCTACCCTCATTCAATAGGTATTTTCAAAAACGTTTTCAACAAATGGTTATTTTCCATCCGAACAGAAGCAGTCGCCCACAAAATCCATCACACCAACGTTTTCTGCATGGCATTCTCTTCAATCAGTTGCGTGCAAGTCCTATGCTGCGGTTTGGAACCCGGGGGCGGAGCCTCATTCGTCATATTCCTCCTGCAAACTTTGAGCCCGGCGATGAACACTTGCAGGCCGCGCACCACTTGCGGCTGGAGGCAGTCCCAGACCCTGTAACGTGTCCTGTAAAATGTAAAATGTCCTGCAAAGTAGGGGTGGCCGAAAAAGTTTTTTTTCAACGACAAGGTTTTTTAAAACCCGTTTTTTAAATAATAAAAAACGGTTTCCATAGTCGGGTTATAAAAAAACTACGGTTTTTATTTAAAAACCTTCTTTTTAAACCCGACCATCCCTAAGTCAAAGTATTAAAAGTCATGTAAATGACAAAGGAACGTTTGCCATTTAACAGGGCATTTTACATGACTTTTGACAGTTTGCAGGACATTTCACATATTACAGGGCACTTTACAGGGTATAGGATTGGCACCTGGAGCCCGGCGTCGGGCTGCCAGCCGGTCATACGGCGCATGGCCAGCGCGCCGGCCAGGTAGTGCAGCAAGGGAATCTCGGGCACGTAGGCAGTGTTCGTCACTGGGATTGGTGGGCGGGTTTTTGGTGGAAGGCTTAGGGTTGGAAAAAAAACGTTTTTTTTTAACTCGATGTTTTTTTATAAAAAAAACGTTTTTTTTTTATAAAAAAAACGTTTTTTTTTAAAAGCTCCCAGATATGACCTAGTGTCAACATATATAGGTATATCAGACACTGGCAATACTCTGTGATATTAAATATGACCATATAATGGCTGTGGAGCCATGGGATAGCATTATAAGTGGTGATTTGTGTCAAAAATATCCATTTTTCGTCGACATATTGTTCGTATATCGCCTTATAGTCAAATGTTTGTGAATTCAGGTAAAGTTTGGCACGGAATGGTGATCAAACAAGGTTATAAAAGGAGGTTGTTACTTTGGGAGTGAAGTTACACACTGTGGAGGTACATGGAAGCACATTACCTCAATATTATATATTACAGCAACATATGTCGGCTTATTCACCCATGGTAGCACATAGAAATGGATGTTTTGATACTAAAAATGCAACAAAACCAATGAAAACAACCACCAATGTCTATTTGTGTGTGAAATTGCGCGCTTGCGCGCAAAAATTTTGCAAAATACCTAGTGCTTAGTACTAAAAATTTCGGCCGATGTTTTTTTAAAAAAAAACATTTCGGACGTCATGTGTTTTTAAAAAAAAAACGTTTTTTTTCAAAAAAAAACGTTTAAAAAAAACATCGGCCAACCCTAGGAAGGCTATAATAAACGTTTTTAAAATTATTTTTTTTTTAATACTAGCTTATCGGGTTCAAACGGAATAGACTTTTCGGGATTGGTATTTTGAATTTTTGGGATCGGGATTTGGGTCACGGGATCGGGGTTAGTTTTTGGGACTTCGGGATCGGGATTTGGGTTTCGGTATTGAAATTTTGACAAAGTTCTGATTAGGGTTGGCCGATGTTTTTTTA
>OZ038459.1:18948996-18982968 GCA_964036195.1 Sphaerolaimus hirsutus
TGGTGGAAGGCATCAAATAAGGCTAATACAACTACAACGGGTAGGCTCGAACCAGGCACAGAAATTTGACCCCGTTTTTGATGAAATTCAACAGTTTTTTATTAAATAAAACGTTTTTTAAATTAATTTTTTTTTAAATACTAGTTTATCGGGTTCAAACGGAAAAACATTTCGGAATCGGGATTGGTATTTCGAATTTTTGGGATCGAGATTTGGGATCGAGATTTGGGTCACGGATCGGGGTTTTTAGGATCGGCATTGGGGTTTCGGTATAGAAATTTTGACAAAGTTCTGATATTCAAAGTTTTTCTCTAATTTGCAGCAAAAAATGTTCTCAAAATACACCAGAAATGTGGCATCAATTGGAAACTGGAGATTTCGGTTAGATTTCTTGGTGCAAACGTCATTTAACTCATCGCAAATTTAAGTTTTCAAGTTTTCGGGATCGGGGTTATATGAAAAAATTTTTTCGGGATCGCGATTTCAAAATTTTCGGGGCCGGGATCGGGCTTAGTTTTTTGAAATTTCGGGATCGGGACCGCAAAATCCCGAAACGTTCCGAGACTCTTCTCAAACAAACAATTAGCATTCATAAACAGTTTCCTCCCCTCGCCCATCTTCATAGCCACACTGAGCCCGTCGAACAGCTTGCAGTTCATCTCTAGCTGCTTGGTGCTGATACAGGCCAACTGGGGCACTTGGGGGTTGCCAATGAAGAAAATTCGGCCAGGGGCACACGAGTCGACGGACGGATAAATGGGGCTGCGTAGGTTGGAGGTGAATGTAGATCAGGGGCCAGTCCGCAAATTGAGAAGTGAAATGGCAAAGGCGAAGTAAAAGCGCAAAGGCGAAGTGAAACGGCAAGTGAATTGGCAAAAGCGAAAAAAAAGAAGTAATTTCTCTTCGCTTTTGCCATTTCACTTGCCATTTCACTTCGTCTGAAATGGCAAAGGCGAAGTAAAAGCGCAAAGGCGAAGTGAAACGGCAAGTGAATTGGCAAAAGCGAAAAAAAAGAAGTAATTTCTCTTCGCTTTTGCCATTTCACTTGCCAATTCACTTCGTCTTTGCGCTTTTACTTCGCCTTTGCCATTTCACTTCTCACTTCTCATTTTGCTGAACTGGCAACTGGCACATAGATCGTGGTAGTTTGAAGCTATTACTTCTAATGAAACGGCATACCTAAAATAGAACAGTAGGTTTTGGCATTTTTTCCACCCACGTACACAATAGAACCGGAGGTATATATGAAAAATGTGTGAAACATTTTGGTGAAAAAATAAAACGGCAGTCTTCAATAGAACAGCAGGTAAAAAAGTCGACGAAAAACATGGCGCTCTTCTATCAGAAGAAATACGGCAGTTTGATTAAGTATCATTCGCATGTGCAAATACGGCTATGAAAAATCATAACCACAAACAAAAATCTAAATGTAAAAGTAATCGCAAAACGCACCGTTCAAATGGGCAGCGGGCATTTTGCGTCATGATGACCTGCATGACTTGGAGCGGCTGCAGCGACGGGCCCAATTGATCAGGCGCGGCTACGCCGACGCGAGGCTGCGTCAATGCAAGCGCAGGTGGATGCAGGGTCATGGAAGGGAGTCGAATCGGCGCAGGACCAGTGTACAAGTAAGCCCGGTGCACAAGTTGTCCCGGTGACCAAGTTCTTATACCCCGTGCACAAGTCTACCCGGTGCACAAGTTGAATGAAGGGTGTCAAAACAATTTTTTTTACAGAAACGGAAACAGAACATTTTTTGCACGTGTCGCAAAACGGACAGCAAAATTTGCACGGAAATGGGAAATAAAAGTGCAGAAACTTTGCCGGAAAAAAATGTGCAGAAATTTTGCTAGAAACGGGAAAAATAGCATACATTGACATTCGTCCTGCTAAATACCACAAATACCGCCAACCGCCCCCCGCTAGGATTCAAACGGGATCCCGATCACGAATCCCAAAACTTATCGGAATTCAGCGGTCCCGATCCCGAAATCTGAAAAAAACGAATCCTGATCGCGATCCCGAATATTTTCAAATCCCAATCCCGAACCCGAAAAGTCAATCCCGTTTGAACCCTACCCCCCGCCCCCAAAAAAAAACAAAAACAACAACAAACCTCCTGCTGCCTGGCATTCCTCCCCCCGGGTGCATGCAACCTTATATCCGCCTGCGAAGCCTCCCCATTTCCATTTCCATTAGCCCCATTAGCGCCGGTGGGGTAGTAGTACTCCAACAAGGTGCGCTGTTTCTCGGCGGAGAAGGGCTCGCAGCCCAAGTGCTGCAGGCGCACTTCGAACTTGCCGGGTCGAGATTCACCCGTGGGCGTGTGGACGGTGTGGAAGACGGGCTGGGGGGGGGTGGTGGAATTGTTTTGTTGGTTTTAAAAATCGACTGCATTTATTCTAATGAAACGGCATACATTCAATAGAACGCAACTCCAATAGAACGGCAGGTAAAAGGTTGAACGGAAAAAATAGAACGACGCTTTTCCATTAGAAGAAATGAGAATAAAATCCATGTCAATGTGAACTCATTATAAATAATCACCTTTCGTGAACATCCCTAAACAAAAAATCACATTTTGCGAACATTCGTGATCAACATATGACCAAAATCTACTTTAATCTCAATAAACGAAATGACCAAATCACTGCACCGTGTAATTTTCCCACATACAAATTCCCAAAGGCGCCACACACGATGGATGTCAACTGAATTTGTGTCAACTAATTTTAAGTAAATTATGTGATTTCAACTACCCTGGTTCAAAATCTGGTAGAGCATGGTTCATTTTACATCATGACACTTAATTTTCATTGTTTCTGTGTGATACTTTAAAAAAATGTGTTTCGTTTTTAGTTGACATTGAGTTGACTCAAATTTCCGATGTCAACTAGCGTGTGTGGGCTCAAAACCACAAAAAACGCACAGGCGAAGGCAGATTGATCAATTCTAGACTTAGCAGCATGGCGCCGTCGTCGTAGAAACACTGGTACGGGTTGAATCGAAGCGCCGCGTAATTTTCCTTGATCGTGACCCACAGAATCTCGCGCTTTTCGAGTCTGAATTGGTGACTGGTGAATGTTAATGCGTAAATTTTGCACCATTTACATTCATTATGAAGCATTTGTCAATTACTGTGAAGTGGTTATCAAAAGTCCCTGATCGAAGCACAGGTGCTAAGAAAGCCTACCTGCTAATCCCTACCTTAACATAGCATAGCCACGATGAATAAACATTACAAAGAGTGTTCCTTCTCAATAGGGATTGGACTTGATTTGTCAACTGTTAAAAAATCTGATTTTAAAAAACCCACATGGTGGCAACTAGGATGTCAACAAAAACTTTTTTTACGGAAAACGAAAACGGAATTTTTTTGCACTTACCAGAAAACGGAAACGCAAAATTTTTTGCACTTGCCGGAACACGGAGTAAATAAAGGCCGGAAAACGGAAACCGACAAATTTGCTAAAATTCTGCCAGAAACGGATATTCTGCCTCACCCCCAAACCCACCTGGACAACTTCCTCCGAACATATCGATCAGTAGAGTCAGCCAAGGCACTGCCAGCTGCAGATTTATCGCCTCCACCCGCATAGGCACCCCTAGTCTTCAACTCATTAATGGTCACCTGGTAGCGATGCACAATGGGCAAGTCCTTGTTGCCGGAACTTAGCTCGCTGGGGCCCTTCCTCACTTCGTACCAATTCGCGAGCAAGTCGATCTGGGTGCCGTCGGCGCCGGAGCCGAGCGTGGGGCCCGCCTTGGAGCGGGTGAGCAGCGGCGTGCGGCACGTCTGCGTTTTTGAGGGGGAAGGGTGATTTTGTTGAATGGATTTAGCTACCGTATTTCCTTGAAATACCACCAGGGCGTTTATTATTTCATTAGATTGTTTTGTGGGGGGGGCTTAATTTTAGGGGGGTTTGTTATTCCGTCAGAAATTTTGAGGGTGGTGAATTCGAGGGGGTTATTATTTCGTCAGAAGTTTGTAGGATGGTTAATACGAGTGGGAGGTATTATTTCGGCAGAAATTTTCGTTAAGAGTCGTAGTAAGGAATAGGTTTTTACTTACTAATAATAAATATAAATAATATAAACGTAAACAAAAAATATCAGTCAAGGTAATGCGGTAATTGCGTTTCAAATTATAGGTGTGGAACGTACGGCGATTCCCCACAGTTCCTGCAGATCACTTTTATCCTTCTCAAGCAGCTCCTGACGCCTGCGGCCATCTGCAAACAACAACAACAACATTTTAACAACAATAATATTTTTAACCATCAAAAATTCCGTGAAACCGACATTGAGTGGTGGGTTTAACGCGGGAAGCGATAGACTTCTGTCCGTTCGCCGAGCCACTGGGACCCGTGCGCGTGCCAGTGCGATCTTGCGACACGCGCGGCGGGGAAGCCTGAAAATTTGGTGGTAAATATTGAACGGTTTACGTTGTTTTGCCACAAATTGTCGGATCCATATAAAACGACACAAATTAACGAGCGGTGTGTGGATAGGCGTGGGAAGATTTGCACCTATGTCAAGGGTTCAAACGGGATCGCGATCCTGAAACACCAATCGCGAAATTTTAATAAGCCAATCCCGATCTCAAAAAGACAGTCCCGTTTAAACCCTACCTATATCTCACTGTTTTACCGCACCAATGCACCACAACCGTATAAAAAGTCAGAGAACGCCACGACAACGACATTATCAACTATTTTCACTAGCACGCCAGGAGCAAACACAGACATGAAAATCTCATCACCCCTTCACAACCTCAAACCCAACCAAAAACACCTGGGGCTGCGTGGGCGGCGCGGCGGCAGCTTGTTGTTGTTGCTGCTGCTGCTGAGTAGATTCCTGTGCCATGCGCGAACGGCCGCGCGACGTGCCGCGGCCGACCGGCGGCGCGGCGCCTGAACATTGCGCACGTTGGCACTGTGCCAAAATGGAATTTTAGGGGTGAAAAAAGACGAAACGAACTTCCGCTACTGCTGCCGGCGCCTGATCCGGACATTGTTTTTCTCGGTTTAAACCGGGTTCGACGAAATTCACAATGAAAAGAGATATATCTCAGAAAATTCACATAGAAACGGGAAAAGAACGGGATGAGCTTTTTCTTTTTCGCATACAATTCAAACGGACGTGTTTTTTGTACAAACGTGCGGAACGCTTTTTAAACGGACCAATCAGTAACGAGCTATCCCGACGTTTGCCGCACTTCTAGCTTATCATTTGGCAACTTGCCATCAAGATAAATGGATACGCTTAGAAAGTTAATGTTTATTTCATTGACATTTGTAGCCAAAATGCATCGCATTCATAGCCTGCTAATCTAACCCATAGTTTCTGAAATTTACCAACATTATTGACTTGATCACTTTTTCAAGGAGTTTTGAACATTTTTCGAATATTTTTCACATTGAAAAGCCTCTTTTCACCGTGTATCCAACTCCTATCCTATTTCGCAACGACTTTGTAAAATAAATTCACGACCCCTCAGGTTTTTTTGTTGTGAAATGGCGTCAAAAAGTGAAACCGTTTGGTCGTCGTGGCCGCACGAGCCGAGTGAACAAGCGAAATTAATGAAAAAAGCACGCGCTGAGCAAAAACGGAACAAATGCAGGGATTTGGTCCATGTGCCCGACAGGCTGGCTGAAAGATTGGAAAGTTGGTTTGGCAATTTTGTCGGTGTTGTGGTGACTTTGGCCCCACACGCTAGTTGACATCGACACCAAATGTCAACTGGTTCCGTTCCTAATTCAAAGATTGCGTTTGAACGTCGTTCGTCCACTCGTCAGCAAGCTTTGAATCGTGACCGGCACCAGTTGACATTTGGTGTCGATGTCAACTAGCGTGTGTGGGCCCTTTATGAGTTTTTCACAAAAGTAGGACGTTTTTTGCTTTCAGTTTTACAGCGAAAGTACCCCGACGCGTGTTGGCGATATCCCCCTGCCGAACTGCTAATACCCTTCTACACGCAGCAATTGAAATTGGGAGTGTGTTTCCATTTTTGGTGGCTGAAAGTGTGTTTTTCTTTATTTTCACTTTTTTACTTTATCGCAGAGGCACTCTGGGTGCTCATCTGCGATGGAAACTTTCTACGCGCTGGTCAACTTTCATTGTTCGCCATGGGAATTCTATTTACAGGTGATTTTTTGGCGTCAAGTGAAAGCATACATTTTTGAAATGAGTTTCTCGCTTTTCCAGCCAAAAGCTTTTGAGCCATTGCGAGACCGGCTTTCCAATCAAACGGCAGAAGTTTACGGGGATGACACGATACAGTCGTTTGAACCTGATGATGTTGGTTTGCTTTGAAAGATGGTTTTAATAACATGGGTTAAATGAGTTTTAGCCATTCGATGGTTAGATGGAATAGCTAGCGATAAATGCATGGGGAATATCGTTTTTTTATACTTTTAACCAAAAAATCTATATGCGAAAATTTTGAAATTTGAAAAATAACAAAAAATCAGACGCAATTATTGGACATCATTAGTTGCCAAATAACAAATGTATAGCACTCCATTCCTCAAAACGCTCTAACATACCATTTCACAGCTTGTGTTCTCACCAAAATGCCTCACTTTACAGCTATATCTGGGCTGCCCAATAGTGTGCCCATGCCCCTCATCAAGCGCGGAACCAGGTGCCAATCCCAGACCTTGTAAATGCCCTGTAGAATGTCAAATGTCGTGCTAAGTATCAAAAGTCATGCAAAATGCCCTGAAAAATGGCAACGTACGTTGCATTGCATTTTACATGACCTTTGACACTTTGCACAGCATTTTACATTTTACAGGGCATTTCACAGGATCCGGGACTGCCCCCAGAATGTAGTGTCGCTTGGTGCCGCGCGGTCATTCTACGCTTGCCAGCGAACATGGCTTCTGATGATAGCACGGTATTTGTGCGTTTTGTGGACTGGGGCCACACTGGAATGGTCTGGTCGGCTGAGTGCAAACCGCTTTTGGCCAGGTTTTCTAGATGTCCACCGTTGGCGATTCATTGCAGGATGTCCAGTGGGTTTTGGGGTTTTGAGGGGTTTTTGAGCTGGTGAATATTATGAGTCACGGTTGTGGTATTTCCTGATTGACAGCACCCAGTACGCACTAGGGTTGGAAAAAAACGTTTTTTTTTAACTCGATGTTTTTTATAAAAAAACAACGTTTTTTTAAAAAAAACGTTTTTTTTTAAAGCTCCCAGATATGACCTAGTGTCAACATATATAGGTATATCAGACATTGGCAATACTCTGTGATGTTAAATATGACCATATAATGGCTGTGGAGCCATGGGATAGCATTATAAGTGGTGATTTGTGTCAAAAATATCCATTTTTCGTCGACATATCGTTCGTATATCGCCTTATAGTCGAATGTTCGTGACTTCAGGTAAAGTTTGGCACGGAATGGTGATCAAACAAGGTTATAAAAGGAGGTTGTTACTTTGGGAGTGAAGTTACACATTGTGGAGGTACATGGAAGCACATTACCTCAATATTATATATTACAGCAACATATGTCGGCTTATTCACCCATGGTGGCACATAGAAATGAATGTTTTGATACTAAAAATGCAACAAAACCAATGAAAACAACCACCAATGTCAATAAATTTTGCAAAATACCTAGTGCTTAGTACTAAAAATTTCAGCCGATGTTTTTTAAAAAAAAAAAACATTTCGGACGTCATGTTTTTTTTATAAAAAAAACGTTTTTTTATTATAAAAAAACGTTTTAAAAAAAACATCGGCCAACCCTAGTACGCACACTAGTTAACGGCCGACATTTCTCATAGATGCAAACGCTGTTGAAATGTGATCACGATTAATTTTTGTCGATGCTTGTTTGGTCACTTAGAATTTAGAAACATTATTCACAACCCACGCATCACATTGTAGGTATTCACACTTCGAATGATTTTACAAATTTCCTTATCAGACATCGACATCAACGATTTGACATCTGACAGAGTGGAAGATTTCATGCAGACAATGTCCGATGTGGCCTACCAAGCGCGTGTGCAATTGCTGAAATTTGGTGATCCATTGATTGTAAAATTGTGGCACCCTACTGTGATGGGTGTAGATTTGGGCAAAAGTTTCTATTTGAATGGACCTAGATACCCTTTGCGAAATGTGCGCTTTTTTATTTAAATGTTTATTTAAAATTCGTTTCATAATTCTGGCATTTTTCTCGCAGGCAGTAGCTAGACATGGGGAAATTTATTCGGAACGGGACTTGGATTGGAGCAACGGTAGCGGCTCTTCGTCAAGCACTAAGTGTTGGTTACGTTTTCACTCCATCCTTTCTCAATGTTAAGTTGGCACGTGTGCTTTCAACCAGGGACGTACGCAGGATTTTTGAGCGGGGGGGGGGCGGATTGTATACGGAGCCCGGCGAATGGGCCCCGCCCCCCCCATAAACTTTGGCCCTATAGCAAAGGAATGGAGCCATGGCGCTGGCGCCATTTGTAGGCGGCAGCGCCATGGCAGTTTTGGTGTTGGCGTTGGCGCCAACGTCTACCATATAGGTACCTATTGATACCTATGTATGGTACTAGGTCCGCTTTTTGCACCGTTGGACGCTTTTCTAATGCATTTTGACACCTGAAAATACATTTTAAAGAATGAGGTGGGGATTTGCGCGCTTGCGCGCAAGAAAATTTTTAAAGTGCCCACAAGTTCGCCTCAGAAAAGTGCCATTTCTGGCAAATTTTTCTGTCTGGCCAGGGAACGGGGAGGGCGGCTGCCCCCCCCCCCGCCTCCCCTGCGTACGTCCTTGCTTTCAACGTTTTCATAAACGTTGCAGCAAGTTCGCGCAGCAACGTTGACTCAAAGTTGGACGTAATCACATTTGATAGAGTGTCTAAACCGCCGCGAAATTTTGATATGGATGTTGTGGTCACACACGTGCAGAGCCATAAGATGATTTATGTACAGGTTTGTTTGCGATTTTTTCACAAGGACAAAGCAGCAGCGATTGATTTTTTGAGAGAATTTTTTTTGTACCTGTTCTTGACAATTGTCTGTGGTGTATGTATTTATACACTAGCGTGCAGAATAGTTGGGACTGCCTGCTGCAGGATAAACATTGCCAAAATTTGAATACGTACAATGTTTGTATTAGGGTTGGGACGATATGACTTTTCGATATCGATATTCGATATTTTTTTCTGAAACTCGATATTCGATATCGATACGATATGGACCCTCGATATCGATATTCGATATGAAAAAATGGTCGATATTCGATATCGATATTTTTGATATTTTGCTTTTCGTATAGCAGGGCATATCTCATTTGGCATATTGTATTTCCATTTTGTCACAAACCCAATTGATCATCTCTCCTGAAAAGTAGATGATACAAATTTAAATGGCTCACAAGAATCAAAATGAGAAAATGATTTTAAAATGTGACAGATGTGGTGATGAAAAGGCCGCCCCCAGCCATGAAATATACCAGCTCTATTTATAGGTGCCATGCCATGGTGCCATTGCTGTTCCCATGGTGTAATTAGCTATTAAACACATATATAAGATTTGTGCATTGATACAAGATTTGATGCTGTCGCAAGTGGTGAAACAATAATACCTGTCATCTGAGAACTATTTCCTGGCTTATTTGAAGTCAGGCCCAGGGAGGATAGAATATCGAAAATATCGAGGAAAAAATGGTCGATATTCGATATCAATATTCGATATTTATTTCAAATTTTTGATATTGATATTCGATATTCGATATGAAAAAATAGTCGATATCTGATATTCGATATTCAATACGATATATCGTCCCAACCCTAGTTTGGATACCATTGGTGGGTACTGGGCTGTTGGCCACATTTACCCGGGATGACCACCCTCAAGTTTGTATGTGCATATATTCTTGGTGCAGTACACCCCCGTTTACCTAGGTCCGAACGCTTATGAATTTTTGAAAAACGATCAATTCATGGCCCCCCCTAAACTTTTGGGAAAATTCACCCCATACAAAAGATAGCCCAAAGAGTTGTCTAAATGATGTATGGTAGTCCCCCCAATATAAGGCCGCGTGGGCCGTGTAAACGGCCCACGCATTTTTTTATACAAAAATGCACTGATCACCTTGCTCTGAACGTTTCTTTTTATATGCTTATATTCTGTTTTTCAAGGCCAGAATTTGGCCATAATACAGAACAGAGTCCTGGCTTAGTGCCAAATGCCATTTCGACGGTTTCTTTCCAGGCAGAAATAAGATTAGGATATTTTCAATTTTCACTGTTTTGTATTGCGATCATGATCAGCTGTGATTGTGATCATTTTATCTCCTAATGTTAGATCTATTAACACAGAAAATGCTTCCACCAGAAAGAGAAATCTTAAGCGGTTTTTTTAAAACCTACACCGCTCAAATTCACCTACCCAAACATTAGAATTTGAGGGGCGAATTTTATTAAACATTGTTAAATTTTACTTACTACTAATTTCCTTCCCCGGATGAAATGTACTAAGTTTAATAAATTTCGCCCCTCAAATTCTAATGTTTGGGTAGGTGAATTTAAGTGGTGTAGGTTTTAAAAAAACCGCTTAAGATTTCTCTTTCTGGTGGAAGCATTTTCTGTGTTAATAGATCTAACATTAGGAGATAAAATGATCACAATCACAGCTGATCGTGATCGCAATACAAAACAGTGAAAATTGAAAATATCCTAATCTTATTTCTGCCTGGAAAGAAACCGTCGAAATGGCATTTGGCACTAAGCCAGGACTCTGTTCTGTATTATGGCCAAATTCTGGCCTTGAAAAACAGAATATAAGCATATAAAAAGAAACGTTCGGAGCAAGGTGATCAGTGCATTTTTGTATAAAAAAATGTGTGGGCTGTTTACACGGCCCACGCGGCCTTATATTGGGGGGCATACCATACATCATTTAGACAACTCTTTGGGCTATCTTTTGTATGGGGTGAATTTTTCCAAAAAGTTTAGGGGGGGGGCCATGAATGAATTGTTTTTCAAAAATTCGTAAGTGTTCGGACCTAGGTAAACGGGGGTTTATATACCTGTATATATTTACCATATTTCCTCAAAATACCCCCCTTGAATAAACCCCCCTCGAAATACCCCCAGGTGTTTTCGAGCTGAGGAAAAAATGGCTCGAATTAGTATAATACATCATGTATACAATATGTATGATGTATTTATTGTTGCGATTTTGCATCGCAGTTACATGTACACGCTAGTTTGTGTAGCGATGTACGTTCATATGTCCCATTGTACCCCATTTGTCCACGTTTATTACCGTTTTCGGGTATGTAAAAGCGTATTCTTTACTATCAGTTTCCCAAAAATTTCTGACGAAATAATAAACCCCACTCGGATAAGCCCCCCTTAAAATACCCCCCACAAAATTTCCACCCTGAAAAAATAAACCCCCTGGGGCTGGGGGTATTTCGAGGAAATACGGTATTCATACAACCTCCCTAACGTCATTGGCGTCACTGCGGTATTTGTCGTGTATATTGTCTTTACACTAAACTTGGGTGGGGGTATTTCGAGGGTGGGGGTTTATTAGTTCCCCAGCAAAATTTTAGGCGGGGGTATTTCGAGGGGGGCTTAATTCTAGGTACATGATCACAGATCACAATACCTTGAGGTAAATATTTGTGTAAGCAGTTTACAAGAGTTTTCAATAAGTTAAGATACCAGTTGCATTAACTTTTGTAATGTGCATTCGTACTCACTTTTTTCACACATGACGCTGTCCCATGAAATTTCTCTTTCACACAAATTTTGACTATCTGCCAAAGTTCGTGTAGAAGATATGTATCTGTAGAGCTTGCAATCACCAGGATGAATTTTATTTGACAGGAACTTTGGAATGCTGCAGCGGGTGTTGTTAATTACATCAAAAATGGAAATTAGGATATCAATTTTAATTGTCCCTACCAATTTCGATATCATTTTTAATTGACCGGCAATACCTTAATTTTTGTCATGTTGTTTCCCAGATATTCCATAAAATTCTGTATTTTATTCATATTTTTATGCTGCTACTTTTTGATAAAGTCCCCTTTCATTGGGTGTGTTATCAGAAATATGTCACTTTCCTTTTATGTGAAAACTTACTTAAACAGAAAAACTTTCATTGGGTTATTTAGGTTTCTTTTGTAAATGGATAAATTGTTAGTGCTCCTTTTCATTTATTGTAATTTACCTAAGTGCAACCTTGCAGAAACTCACTGTTCAAAATAATTCACAGGAAAATCAGATCCGATCATAAGGTCATCCCTCGAAAAGCGCCAATAGTTATTTGGTGTTTCGCCCGCATAACCTGTTATGTTTACACGCCAGAGTGAAGATGGGAAGGTTTATTTGGACATACACCCCGGGGGGAATATTATTTCTCTTGCAAATTTTGAGGGGGGCTTATTCCAAGGGTTGATTATTTCGCCAGAAATTCTACGAAATTCCATTATTGTTCGTAACATACTCAGACGCAGAAAAATCCCACAAAAACATTGATAGTTTGTGGAATGAATCGACAGAAACATGCTTGGAAAATTTTGAAATTGGAATAGTAATTTCGCTCCTTGAATTATCCCCCCAAATGGTACTACCTCCTCTGAAAGTCTTACAAAAAATGATTCCACAGCGGAATTATTCGAGCAAATACGGTAGTTACAAGCACAATTTTAATTATGAACAATACCCTATTTCCTCGAATTAACCCCCCCCCCCCACGAATTGAGCCCCCCCCCCCCTCGAAATACCCCAATTGAGTGCTAAGAGAATGTAGATGACAAAACTGCAGTTTGTCATACATGGGAACCAGAACACATGTTAAAAACCGTGAATGAGTTGTATTAGTGCATGTATTCCATCGTCTAGTTACTTATATCTTTCGATAGACGCTTATACACATCTCTGTTATTATTGAATTTCGCTACGTCTGAGTTCCATATTACCTCGAAATACCCCCATGGGGGTTTATTATTTCGCCAGCAAAATTTGAGGGGGGGTAATTCGTGGGGGGTTATTCGAGGGGGGGTTATTATTTCGTCAGAAATTTTCGTAAGGATCGTAGTAAATACTGTATATCCTTGAATAAGTCCTCCCCCTTGAACGGCACCTCTAATAGAACGGCAGGTAAAAAAGTTGACGAAAAAAAATAGAACGGCGCTCTTCTATTAGAACAAATACGGTAGCAGTAAAATATACATCATGTACATTGCATGCATGACGTGTTTATTACAAACATGACGTACATCATTCCGAAGGGGGGGGGGTATTTCGAGGGGGAGTCTATCATTTCCCCAGCCCTACTGAAATGATCTATGAACTGAAATAGTCCATGAACTACCGTATTATCTCAAGATACCGCCATGGGGGTTTATTATTTCGCCAGTAAAATTTTGTTGTTTTTTTTGGGGGGGGGGTTATTCGAGGGGGGTTATTATTTCGTCAGAAATTTTCGTAAGGATCGTAGTAAATAGTAGGCATTTGTGTACCCAAAACAGGTAATAAATGTGTCCAAACAGGGTACCGTATTACCTCGAAATACCCCCAGGGCGTTTACTTTTTCGCCAGCAAAATTTGAGGGGGGGATAATTCGAGGGGGGGGGGTATATTATTTCGCCAGAAATTTTCGGAAATTCCCCATACTCGGACGTAGAAAAATCGAACAATCACATAGATGTATATGTCTTTATAGGTATATATAACTGTATATATACACATATACCCTTCCCTAACATCACTCAATCTTCAGTTTTAACGTGTGTTCTGCATTGTACAGATCACAAACTGCGGTATTTGTCATGTACGTTCTCTTTACACTCAATGTTAGGGGGGGGGGTATTTCGAGGGGGGGGGGGGGGGTTATTATTTCCTCTACCGAATTTTAGGGGGGGTATTTCGAGGGGGGGGGTTAATTCAAGAGGGGATAATTCGAGGTAATACGGTATATTTGAACATAAAAACGTAGATACCGTATTACCTCGAATTATCCCCCCCCCTTGAATTAACCCCCCCCCCTCGAAATACCCCCCCTAAATTTCGGCTGAGGAAATAATAAACCCCCCCCTCGAAATACCCCCCCCTAAAATTAGGTGTAACGTGAACGTACATGACAATACCGCAGTTTGTAATCTGTACTATGCAGAACAAACGTTAAAACTGATGATTAAGTGACGTTAGGGAACAGTTTTTGTGTATATACAGTAATATATGCCTATAAACACATATAAATCTATGTGATTGTTCGATTTTTCTACGTCTGCGTATGGGGAATTTCCGAAAATTTTTGGCGAAATAATAGACCCCCCCCCTCGAATAAACCCCCCCCCTCGAATTATCCCCCCTCAAATTTTGCTGGCGAAATAATAAACCCCCTGGGGGTATTTCGAGGTAATACGGTAGCTAAACAAACTGGTCTATGCGTAGCTGTAATGTCAACTAGCGGTAACAAAGTACATCATGTGAAAAGATTGCATACATGATGTACATCATTTCGGGGGGGGGGGGTATTTCGAGGGGGGGTAATTCGAGGGGGGGGGGGTTATTTCAAGAGAGGAAATACGGTATTTACTGTTCAAGGGTATTCACAAGATTTCGATCGAGTTTTGAAATGGGAACCATCAAAACTAGCTTGGGTGGCACCACTGTTGTTTGAGATCGAAAAATGTGTGATTATTTAAAAATATTTATTTACCAAGTACAAAAGTGTGTATAAAATAAAATGCATATGACCAACCTATGCTTAGGTATCCTGTGGCTGTGCCATCAGTGGAGTTCATATTGGTTGATCCAAATTTTGTCCACTGAAATAAAATGATTTCCAAACATCAAGATTTCACAAGAGCAACCCTACAACCTACAATTTAGATTCCAAAAATGACTTATTCTCAGAAACAAAGATAAAATATTATCTCAGAAAAAAGAAAATTGAATATTTCCGGAAAAACATGAAAAAATATGCATACCGAGTAATCCAGGAGTTTCATATACATAACATATTTCTCCAAATAGAATGGCATACCTCTAATAGAAAGGCAGAGGGGGCTTATTTACATAGAATGGCAAGTTTCGGCTCTTTTGATACTCATGAAAAAATAGAACGGCAGCCTCCAATAGTACGGCAGGTAGCAATTTCCAAAACCGGCACACTTCCGTCTTCCGCATATAATTGTTGCTGCCGCAGACTGCCGTTCAATTGGAGGGTGCCGTTCTACTTTTTTCGAGACTGCAAAGACATGGCAAAAATTGTCGTTCTACTGAATTGGAGGAATTCTGTAAGAGGTATGCCATTCAATTAAAAGAAATACGGTAATTGAAGCCTTGTAATGTAACTTCGATAATTTTGTGTGCGAAAATGCAACTAGAGCATTACGGTTAGGCTTAGTGATGTGAAACGCGCCAGAACTTTGGCGCCAAGCGCCAAGAGCGCCATGGGCGAATGGCGCCAGAGCAAAATGGCGCCAAGCGCCAGAAGTGCCATAACGATTTTTGCTTTGGCGCTAGCGCCAAGCACCAGCGCCAGGCATTTTGTTCCTCGCGCCGCTTTTCATGGGCATGGCGCCACTAACGATGGCAAAAAAACATTCGAAAATTCGAAAACATTTTCGAATTTTCGAATTTTTTCGGAATTTTCGAATTTTTATTCCACCCCTGAAAAAAAACACTTAAAAATCGATTTTTTTCGAAAATTCGATAATAATTTTCGAATTTTTCAGGGAATTCAAGTCCACAAAACGCATTCTTACATTACCAATAAATTGAACCTGAACCAATCATAAATTTTCCCCGTTAAAAAAGCTTGAAATTAAAATTTCTCAGCCGTGAACAGTTTTCACTTTTATTAAATGTGATAATTCAATCATCATTTGATATGAGGTGCGTCTGAAAAACAGTAATGTCAAGATGAAAAACGTCAAAAAGCGTTGAAATGGTGTCCATGGTGGACCTGACAGATCCATTGAGGAATGCACCCAGCATACTGATGTTGAGTGGTTGAGATACTTCTGATAAAACAGACACCACTCAGTCAAAAAATTGGTCTTGAGTTGCTGTTGCAAGTTGTTGAACTGTCCGAAAAGTCCATCAGTTGCCACTTCCAGTTCCAGATTCTGTAAAATGCCCTGTAGAATGTCAAATGTCAAGCAAAGTGTCAAAGTTGTGGAAAATGCTCTGGATAATGGCAAACTTACTTGTGCAAAATTTACTAAACTATACCAAATTACAGTGAAAATACCATGTTTCACCGAAATACCCACTCAGAGGGTTTATCTTTTCAGAGTGGACACTCAGACCTGGTGCCAGTTTCACAAAATGAGAAGTGAAATGGCAAAGACAAAGTAAAAGAGCAAAGGCGAAGTAATTTCTCTGGCTTAATTAAAAAGTAAATGGCTTAATAAAAAATAAAAAAAAGTAATTTCTCGTCACTTTTGCCATTTGACTTGCTGTTTCACTTCGCCATCGCGCTTTTACTGTGTCTTTTCCATCTCACTTCTCACTGCTCATTTTGCTGAACTGGCCCCTGGGGGTAAATATTTTGAGGGGAAGGGGATAATTTGAGGGAGGTGGGGGTATTTAGAACAAATACAGTGAGTTTAAAAAGTGATCCAAACATGAAAACAGCCCAAATACTGTTTTTAAAGCTTCAATTTCAATATTTTTCCAAAAATTTCGAAAATTATTTGAAAAAAATTGGAAAACTACCTAGCCAAAAAATTCAAAAATTCAAAAATTCGAAAATTAAATTCAACATTCGTAAATTAATTGAAGGAAAAATTCGAAAATTCGAAAATTCATTTTGGAAAAAAACACATGAAAATTGAAATACTTTTTTTCGGGGGGTTTGCCATCGTTAGGCGCCACAGCAAAAAAGCGCCATGGCGCTTTTACATCAGTAGTCAGGCTTAGCGATTGTGAAGAGCGTTATGCCCGGATTTCGGAAACGCGCTACACTGCGTTTCAATCACAAATGTGAAACGCATGTAACGCCAGGTTCGAAATCGCCAAAAATAGAAGAAAAAATCCTAAAAATAAGTACCGTATTTCTGCTAATTAGAGGGCCCCCACTATTTTTTCCGTCGACTTTTTACCCGCCCTTCTAAGGCAGACGCCCTTCTATTTCGTCGCCATTTTTTCAGCCAAGGTATTCGAATGTGTTACAGTGGCCCTGCGCACACTAGTTTTCACACCAGATTTGGAAAACTCATAAATGAGCTTTAAACGTGTTTGAGTTTTCCACAATAGTCATTTTTGATCTACGTCAACTGTAGTTGATGACTACCTCATTGTAGAAAACTCAAATGCGTTCAAAGCTGGTTTATGAGTTTCCGAAATTTTGTGCAAAAACTAGTGTGCGCAGCGCTCAAAGGCGATTCCGTAATTTACAGTGGTTGCAGTGAGAACGCCCTCCGTGGACAGCGCATAAAGCACTGGATACGTGTAAGCGTGAGCTATTCGGCTGCCACTCAATATTTCGTCACACTCTTGCCAACTCTGTGCCCTGAGTTTTGCGTTTAAAATGTGGTCAGTGTACCGTATTTCTCCGTGTAAACCGCCCGGGCATTATACAAAACCAAGGCACTAATCAGCAACCTTTTTTAAACTTGTATAACGCTCGGTCGTTAAATCATTGGGAGGGGGGGGGCGTTATTCACGGCAACTTTTTGCCTAAATATTTGCATACCGTTTTTCCTCGAAATACCCCCCCCCCCTCAAAATGGGCACTATGTATTTGTGGTCCGGGAAATGCATAACAGAAGTTCAAAACACAAAACAAAACAAGTTCAAGCTGTATAATCCAGAGTTGCGAAAGCGTATTTACGCTTACCCGAAATACCCGGGTAAATGGGTATTTATATTTACGCTTACGCTTACGCTTTCATAAAATACCCATACGCTTTATTACGCTTTCCCGGCCGAAATACCCGGGTACTAAAAGCGTAAAAAACGTTTCACACATTGCAGTTTTACGCTTTTGAAAAAGCGTAAAACCACAAAAAAAAAGAAAGTGAACGAGAAGCGAACGAGGAGGCGTACTAAAAAAATGACTGCGTGCGTGCAATAATGCACTGAACATAGCGGCACATGTAAAAAATGTCTTGCAACACAAATGTCTGGTGAAATTTGTGCTGTCAAGCATGCTTTATATTAGGAATATTGGGTGCAATTTAGGATTACGACAACGAATTTTTCACCGTCGACAGGACTTAGTCTGAGTTAGAAGGTGAAGCATTTTCTGGGGGGGTGGCTGAGTGTCTGGGTTTCTGGGAATCAATAGGTAGCTGAGCCTCAGGAGGATCGATAGCTGAGCAACCTCTGGGATAAAAAGTTGGGTTTGGGCATTTTATTTGGGCAACCCACAATCCCCCTACTAGACTGCTCAACAGCAAGACCACTTCATAAAAATTTTTTACGCTTACGCTTTTTTTTACGCTTTCCTAGGTATTTTAAAAATACCTTACGCTTACAGTATCCACACTCAAAATTTGGAAAGTGTATTTACGCTTACGCTTACGCTTTCCAAAAATACCTGTATTTTAACAACTCTGGTATAATCCCCGGGCATTGTGCACAGGCCAGGGGCGGTTTACACAGAGAAATGCGGTAGGTGAGAACTAGGGTGTCAACTTTCCATTTTCCGTTTCTGTCTTTCCATGGAAAATGTTTTATCGTTTCGCTTTCTATTTTCCGGCAAGTGAAATTTTTTTTACCTTTTCGTTTCCCGGCAAGTGAAAAAATTTTACTTTTCCGTTTTCAGCAGAAAATTTTGTTACCTTTCCTGTTTCTGTAAAAAAAATTGTTACACCCTAGTGAGAAAAGAATGGCGCGATAAAAACATTCCAATGGCATTACACTTAGCATGCGCAGTCATTTATGTCTTACGTTGGAAGCGGGCCAATGATAATTAAAGCATGCGATTTGTGTGGAAAGATGAAAACATTTATCATTGTGAACATCATTACATCAATTAATTGTGTTAATCTTTTATAAAAACTACATGCCTTTAAAATTGTTGGCACGCTTCCAGCATTAACCATGCGTGCAAGGTGTAAAGTCACTGGAGTTGGTATACATATTTATAACTTACCAGTCAAATCCATACAAATCACCAGTGAAGTAACAACTGTTCTCTATCATTGTTCTCTTAATATTGTCTGGTATATCTTTGCACATCTGATTAATCTCATTTCGGATATCTGATTAAGATTTAGGTGGATATATCGTTTCCTTACATCTTCACCCCCCATTTAAATTTAAAACATCGAAGTAAATACACCAGGGGGGCAGTTCCGCAAGTGGTAAAGTAAAAAAAATTTACTCTTCACTTGTCACTTTACTCTTTACTCTACAATTTACTTTTTACTTTATTCTTAATTTTCCACTGGTGGAACCCACACCAGGGGCAGTCTCAAAATGTCAACTGTGTATCCAAATTTTATATTGTTGTTTTTTTGTATCCAGATCTTATGTTTTTGTATCCAGATCTTATGTTTTTGAATCCAAATATTATCAAAAAACATAAGATTTGGATACCAAAAAGATATCAGGATACAAAAAAAAAATTTTTTGGATACACAGTTGACACTTTGGGATAGCCCCCTGGTGCTACTTACACAAGTGGAAAATGAAAGACTAAAGTAAAAAGTAGAGTAAAGAGTAAAGTGAAGAGTGAAGAGTAAAGTTTTCCTTTTTTACTTGTGGAACTGTACCACCTGTGGAACTGGCCCCAGGTAAGTAGGTAGATCATCCATTTTGCTATTCTCATTTAAAATTCTATTAAAAAATGCTATTCTCATTGTAGGCAACTTTGCTTTTTTTGGAAATTTTTTGTGCCTTTATCTTTTTGAAATATTTTTTTGTTAAAGTGCATGTGCATGCATATATGTATCCTGCTTGAGCATTATTGACAAAGACATAAGTAAATTTGGAAGCATACTTTGCGGTCTGCCTAGTACAGTATCAACTTTTAATACCCAGTTAGCGTTCCAAAAATTGGCTGATTTTGAAAAATATAATTAAATATAATCTCAGAAAATCTCTCTACAAATAAAATATCATTAAATCTCTCATGTCATTTGGAAAATATGGTTAAATCTCCCATGCCTGAAAAAATCTCAAAAAATCTCCCTGCTGGAATTTGAGTTTTATATGATATTTCAAGGTGTTTGGACAACACAGTGTAAATATGTATTCAATAAGCTCTACTGTGTTGCTTCAACAGTTTTTTTAAAATTACAAACAACTGAAACAACAATATAATTTTCAAAAAGAGTCATGTGAAACAATGAAATGTCACAAATGTTACTTCAGCACTATCTTCAAAGACATATTGTGCCACAAAGTCTTTTCACTCAAATTCAAACACATATTTGTCACAACTGAGGTCTGGCTGAAAAGTTGCTCTGCACTAGCAGCACTTCAAGGTATACAGAGTACATTCAGCCCAAAATGTCGGATGGATGATGATGGTAATGATGGGCTGCTTGATTGTTCTGGCAGCAGAACTTACCAAACAATGACATCTCCCTCTGAAACCTCAGAATTCACTGAATTTTCACTTTCAATGATTTTACCATTCAAATTTTATCTCTTGTTTTCCAAAGTTGCAAAAACATACTTGTTTTCTAAAAAACTGTACACTCAAGTTTACTGAGTAAATATGTTCGCATTTCGCTGAAAAACTACCTGTACTCACTTTCATATATATACTTTTTGATACTACCTAATCAAGTACAGAAGATGTATTTCAGGTATATCTTTATGTAAGCTTTTTCAAGGCATAAAAGGAAAAAAATGGCCAAATATAAATAAGCACATGTAAAGCCAAAGATGGAAAAAAGCATGGATTGTAGAAGATTTGAAGGTGAAAATGGGCAAAAAAGTATGAAAATTGGGGCAAATCTTGCAAAAAGATAACTTCAGAGAGATTTTTTTATATTTTCTCCCACAGCAATAAAAAATATGTCAAATTAAATCTCTCTGAAAAATTGAAGAAATATAAATATAATTAAATGGCTATTTAATTATATTTTCTGAGATTTTTTAAATATGAATTTCCCAGAGATTTTTAGAACGCTATACCCAGTTTAAATACAGTAAAAGTCTGCAGAAGTCTGTCCTAAATAACAATAAGAAATGTAGGATTTTCAAAATGCCAAACCTGATGGCGATGGGATAATTAATGATGCCGCAAAATAACAGCTTACTGAAATTATTAAAATAGAAATAGTATAACCACAATTCATTTTCACTTTAGTCATTAGATGGTTTTTGAAAAAGTTGTTTCCTTTCATGCATCACACATTTCTATTTAGGGCAGTAAAAAGACAGCAGAATGCGAAAGCTGTGCTTGTTTTAAGAAGTGCTCAGATTTGTGACCCGCACTTATCTGTGATAGATGTTCCTGTAAATATGAATGGTCACAGTTGCCATGGTGCACATTAATCCTACAGCAGTATCCCGCCCTTGAACAGTGCCCCACAGATAACGATGGCAAACCCTCCAAAAAAAAGTATTTAAATTTTTAAGTGTTTTTTCCAAAATGAATTTTCGAATTTTCGAATTTTTCCTGACATTAATTTTCGAATTTCGAATTAAATTTTCGAATTTTTGAATTTTCGAAAATTTTTTGGCAATTTTCGAATTTTTTGGGCTATTTTTCGAATTTTTTCAAATAATTTTCAAATTTTTTTTGGAAAAATATCGAATCTGAAGCTTTAAACGCAGAATTTGGACTGTTTTGGAAGTGGGTGACACACTGAGTGTACTCAGTGCATACAGTGCTAACTTCACAAGATATGGTTACTTCTCAAACCAATACTCGAAACCACTCTTATACTCCAGCGACATTACACCTTACAATGAAATCTACCATATCCTATCTGAATAAAAGGACAAACATAACATTTTTTAAATTATATTTATCAAATTGCTTTGATAAATATGATGATTTTTTTTAAATTTTGGTTCTTTTATTCAGATGCGATGTGGTAGATTTCATTGTAAGGTGTGATGTGGCTGGAGTATATCTTTGATCACATCCCTTTTACTTATAAATATGTGCAGTTCCTATGGGCAGTACCAGACACCTGTAAAATGCTCTGTGAAATGTCAAGTGTTATGCACATTGTCTAAAGTCATGGAAATGCTGTGGAAAATTTCAAATATGTTAGCCATTTTCCAGGGGATTTTCATAACTTTTGACACTTGCAAGACATTTCACATCATATATTTCAACGTTTTTGGACGTTTTTTTTGTTTTGTTTCGCTTTTTCATACGCACCGCGTATCATTTGTCGTTTTATTTAGCACGTTGAACCTATGAGTGCGTTTTTTTGCCTTGAATTCCCTAAAAAATTCGAAAAGTATTTTCGAATTTTCGAATTTTTGAATTTTCGAATTTTTTGAAAAATAAATCGATTTTTAAGTGTTTTTTCTAGGGGTGAAATAAAAATTCGAAAATTCCGAAAAAATTCGAAAATTCAAAAATGTTTTCGAATTTTCGAATCTTTTTTTGCCATCGTTACCCACAGAACGTTTCCCTTGGTAGCAAGCAAAGCACAATTGGTGTATTTAAGTAAACAAAAAATTGTCAAGTAAGATTTAAACGAAGTTTTAGCAATTTTTTATGTAGATGACAATTGGGAGATGACTTATTCAATTTATGGTTTTTTTCTTTGCTATACAGAGCAATTTATTATATTTATTCATAATTGTTTAACTGTATTTACATTTACTGGAAAAATACATATACCGTATTACCTCGAAATACCCCCATGGGGGTTTATTATTTCGCCAGCAAAATTTGAGGGGGGGTTAATTCGAGGGGAGGTTTATTCGAGGGGGGGTTTTATTATTTCGTCAGAAATTTTCGTAAGGATCGTAGTAAATAGTAGGCATTTGCGTACCCAAAATAGGTGATAAATGTGTCCAAACAGGATATATTTGTACATAAAAACGTAGATAGCTACACAAACTACTCTATGTGTAGCTGCAATGCAAATTAACAGTAATATAAATACATAATGTACATTGCATACATGATGTATTTATTATGTACATGACGTACATCATTCCGAAGGGGGGGGGGGGTATTTCGAGGGGGGGTTATTATTTCCCCAGCCCATTTTGAGGGGGGTTAATATGAGGGGGGGGTTAATTCAAGGGGGTGGATAATTCGAGGTAATACGGTACCTTCATACCGAGTAAATACCATATTTGCTCATATAATTCCCTTGGGGAATTATTTATTCATTTGACCTTTGTGAATGGGGGAACTATTGAGGAGGGAAATTATTAGAATAAATATTACAGAAGGCGATTAGAAAACATAAAAAAACGATTTTCTTGAAATCAACTTTGAGTTATCAATGTTTATCAGTTGAGGCTTAATATGAATAAAGGTGGATAAATTTTGAGCAAACAAAAGCTTTTTGATTTGGCGCTAGTGCCAGGTGCCAGCGCCATGGCGCTTTTCCATCACTACACTGGTACTGGTGGTGCCAAGGACCAGCACCAGGCATTTTGTTCCAGGCACTGGGCAAAAACATTGCCAAGTGCCAAAAGTGAATGGCACTTTTCATGGGCATGGTGCCAAGTTCCAATGGCACCACAGCAAAAAAGCTCCAAGGATGAAAGCTCCATGGTGCTTTTACATCACTAGCAAAAACAGTTTCAACATGTGTTTGTTTAACATAGAAAGATGGAAACTCAAAAATTTTGGTTCAAGTCTCTCGTCTCTATTCAAGTGTTTTTTCGGAAAAGTCTCCGTATGAGAACTTGGCAGCCTGCCACAATTTCGAAATCGTTATACATATATAAATAAAACCGGCTAAAAATAACTTATAAAATGATATAACCATGTATATAAACAAAAATTGCGATTATGAAAATGAAAATTGGCAGAATTGATGTAATTTTAACGATTTTTAGCACTTTAAATGCTGCTTTCACTCTCGTTCGTATAATACGCAACTGGTAACTTGGATGTAGGCCAAGTACCCATACGTGACCCGAACTTTTTTCAACTAAACGTTTATTCGCTAGTGGTGACGTCACTGAAGACGCGCCAATTCAAATAAATTCTAATTTAAATATAAAATATAAAAAATTTGAATGTAAAGTTGGATAGCTTTTCGCGTTTTTGTCGGCGACCTTCGAATATGTTTTTCTCGCCGGAGCTTTTCACGCGTCGCGGCGAGTGGGCGCTAGTTTGGTGAGCCGTTTTTATTTCATTTAACGTTTTGATATTTCGAATTTTCATGGTCTTTTCTGTACTGTTGTTTCCGAATTTCGATCGCCACTTGGCGGAGTGCCAATTTACTCTCACCTTTAGGCGCGCGGCCACCCAAGCGAAATCGACCAGACAGAAGGACAAGCGTCTGTGGAAAAGATATGATATTGTCGCCGCGTGGTGAGTAATTAATTTATCGCACGAGTTCGTTTTTTTGGAACTGTGCCAAATGTCTTGAAACAGTTAGCAATTTGTCTGTTAAAGTTCAAAAATTGAACAATTGGTCGTTCGATAAATCTCCAATGTGAATCTACCTTTAATACATCAGATTTTTTAATTTTCCGTTTTCCTTACAATTTTTTTGGCATTGATGAATATCACTGTTGAATATACCTCATTTTTTGCTTGATTTGCCCCCCTTCAAGCTTAATAACGCTCTTTTAAAAATTCCATTTTTTCCAGCGTGGGTGCTCAGCGGCATTTGCCCCAAGCGTCGGGTCGGGCTCAAAAGAAACATCAAAAATTGGCCGCCAAATTCTCGCTTTATTTGCACTCGCAACTGCTCACTGGAATCACGAATATCTACTCGTGGCAAGTGGATGATTTGCTGAGTTTGTTTTTTTGGACATTTTTTAATTTTATTTATGATGAAGGTTTTAAAATAGTCAGATATATATCGTCATATATATATAGATATATATATATATATATATAGATAGTCAGTCAGATCGATGTCCACCTCTGTTTTCCATATTATATGACATCCCGACCCACTTTATCTACCGCTTTTTTCCTACAAAAAACCTGGCTCCACCTCCAATCCCAGGCACTGTAAACTGCCATGTAAAATGTCAAATGTCGTCCAAAGTGTCAAATGTCATGTAAAATGCCCTGCATAATGGCAACGCGATTGCCATTTTGCAGGGCATTTTACATGACTTTTGACACTTTGCAGGGCATTTTACATGACTTTTGACACTTTGCAGGGCATTTTACATGACTTTTGACACTTTGCAGGGCATTTTACAGGGTGTGTAACCGTCCCCTGCAGGGGTCTCCAAGATTTTGTCCCTCGCGGGGGCTGGATAGATAGCAAATCGCTCCTCCGGAGGGATAGATAGCTGAAAATTTTTCTGGGGGGTGGGCTGGCGGGGGCACAACATATAGGCTTTTTTAAGGTTAAGAAGGCAGAAAGGTGAAAAAATCGCTAATAATCACTTAAAAGTAGCCAAAAGTAGCTTTAAAATGGCTAAAAATAGGTATATAACCATGTATATAGCCGGAAAGCACGATTTTGAAGGTGAAAAACTATAAAAAGGGGCAAAAATTACTGATTTTGAGCGAAAATTGGGGCAAAATTTCTCAAAAACTACTCCAGATGGATAGATAGCTGAGCGATTTGGGGGGGGGGGTCTTTGGGGGTAGTAGCCAAAAATTTTGCCTCGGGATAGATAGATAGCTGAGCGGCGTCCGGGATAGATAGATAGATAGCTGGCCGATTTGGGGGGCAGCCCCCCCAGCCCCCCTAGGAGACCCCTGGTTCCCTGTCCCCCCTCACCTTCCTGAACTTCAAATTGAATTAAAATCAGATAAAATGTGAAATCCACGCGCAGGAGATGTGGAACGCGTTTGGCTGGTGGTATTGCCCCGCTTTATGAAGACAATTGAGCCCACGGAATTGGACATCTCTGGCGCTAATATTCAGGCGTAGGTTTCGTTTTTCAGGATTCACTTTTGTTTGGGGGGGGGGGCCTTATTTCAGGGTTTAATTTTACGGATATTGGGTTCTGGGTGTTGTCAGTTTTTTCTCTGGTTCTTGTTTTTACGATTTTTATGAATTATGAAAAAAAGAAGTGTGGTATACTTGGTATGGCTGCCGAGAACCCTCTAACTTTTGTGGACGCCTGCAAAATGTTTTAGAACAAATCGGTGAATTTGGTTTGTAAAATCTGGGCTTGAAAGTTCTAACACTGACGAAGTTTTACTCTGCCGTATATGAAAAGTTTCATTTTGTACACTTTCGTTCATTTCCAGCGATCCAATGGCGATTACGTTGCCAGAACGGAAGAAACGGCCGTCTCCAATCTGCAACAGTTTCGAAGATGTTCGTTTTTGTCTTTTTTAAAAAGTTTTATCGAAATGTCGAATAGCTTAAAATTCCGAATCCGAAGAACAGAATGCAATTAGCTAAAAATTTAGCGATTTTTTGGATTTATCGATATTTAGAATTATCGATATTATGCTCAATTGCTTTTCTTCTTTGCAGTCGCTCACGCAGCTGGAGCGTGCCGAACGTCTAATGACCATGACCGCGTCTCAGATAGAATCTGCCTGTCAGTTTTTAAATTTTTTTCATCGGATGTGATTTTTTGACGAAACAAGTGCATTGTCGCATTTTCTTGGTGATTTCGCTGGGAATCGCTGTGATTTCTCCAATTTTGGAGGAGAAAGCAGAAAAGTAATATTTTCACTCGATTTCGCAAATTTCGATTGTTTTTGTGGGATGTTTCAAAGCGCTAATTTCAGTGTCCACTAGGGTTGGAAAAAAACGTTTTTTTTTAACTCGATGTTTTTTTGATAAAAAAAAACGTTTTAAAAAAAACGTTTTTTTTTTAAAGCTCCCAGATATGACCTAGTGTCAACATATATAGGTATATCAGACACTGGCAATACTCTGTGATGTTAAATATGACCATATAATGGCTGTGGAGCCATGGGATAGCATTATAAGTGGTGATTTGTGTCAAAAATATCCATTTTTCGTCGACATATCGTTCGTATATCGCCTTATAGTCGAATGTTCGTGACTTCAGGTAAAGTTTGGCACGGAATGGTGATCAAACAAGGTTATAAAAGGAGGTTGTTACTTTGGGAGTGAAGTTACACACTGTGGAGGTACATGGAAGCACATTACCTCAATATTATATATTACAGCAACATATGTCGGCTTATTCACCCATGGTAGCACATAGAAATAGATGTTTTGATACTAAAAATGCAACAAAACCAATGAAAACAACCACCAATGTCAATTTGTGTGTGAAATTGCGCGCTTGCGCGCAAAAATTTTGCAAAATACCTAGTGCTTAGTACTAAAAATTTTGGCCGATGTTTTTTTTAAAAAAAAAACATTTCGGACGTCATGTTTTTTAATAAAAAAAACGTTTTTTTTAAACAAAAAACGTTTTAAAAAAAACATCGGCCAACCCTAGTGTCCACTACAGCAACAATGTACCTGCTTCATTCAAGTGGCGCTTTTGTATAACAATAGGATATTTTGAATAATCTTATTTTATTAAAAACAACTTTTATTTGAAAACATTGATGTTTAGATCCTACCCTACGCCTAAGGACGTAGCCAGGGGGGGGGGGCGGGGGGGGCGGCCGCCCCCCCCTTCCCGGGTTGGACAAAAAATATGCCAGAAATGGCACTTCCGTACAGCGATTTCTTGGTAGCTCGGAAAAATTTTGCGCGCATTTCGTCGCCCTACAGTATATTTAATTGATACCTATAGTTTGGGACAAGAAAGCACCAAAAATCTGTCCCGGTCGCAGTATATGTATGTAAAAAACATACATGTACAACAGTATTTGGCGCCAATGCCAATGGCGCCAAGGCGCGGCGCCAACGGATGGCGCTGGCGTCAAGGCTACTTTACCACAGGGGTCAAATTTTAGGGGGGGGGGCGCCGCCTCCCGTGTTCGCCGGGCTCCGTATACAATCCGCCCCCCCCCCCTGTCTACCTCTACCATAACCCCACCCTACCATAACCCCCTACCCCAGCCCTCCCCTGCACGGCCCGTCCGGAGGACATAACTCTGCGCGAATCTGAATTGCCCGCAGTCGGCAGCGTGGAATTTCGCGCGTTCACCCAGCAAATGGAAAGGCAGATGGACCGGGAAATGATGGGGGATGGGCAGGGGGTTTTGGGGGAGGCTCAGTTCCCGGAAATGATCGATGTTTGTTGTGGTTTTTTGGGGGGTTTTGGATTTTTTGATAGGGATAGTCTTTGTGGGGTGAATTTTACAAACGATGTTCCTGTCCTGAAGAAAATTTGATGTAGAAAACACATTTTCGTTATGAAAATCGAAACCTTCATGTGTGTCATCGCTAGGGATGGAAAAAAAACGTTTTTTTTTAACTCGATGTTTTTTTAAAAAAAACAACGTTTTTTTTAAAAAAAAAACGTTTTTTTTTAATAAAAAAGGTTTTTTTTTAAAAGCTCCCAGATATGACCTAGTGTCAACATATATAGGTATATTAGACACTGGCAATACTCTGTGATGTTGAATATGACCATATAATGGCTGTGGAGCCATGGGATAGCATTATAAGTGATGATTTGTGTCAAAAATATACATTTTTTGTCGACATATCGTTCGTATATCGCCTTATAGTCGAATGTTCGTGACTTCAGGTAAATTTTGGCACGGAATGGTGATCAAACAAGGTTATAAAAGGAGGTTGTTACTTTGGGAGTGAAGTTACACACTGGAGGTACATGGAAGCACATTACCTCAATATTATTTATTACAGCAACATATGTCGGCTTATTCACCCATGGTAGCACATAGAAATGGATGTTTTGATACTAAAAATGCAACAAAACCAATGAAAACAACCACCAATGTCAATTTGTGTGTGAAATTGCGCGCTTGCGCGCAAAAATTTTGCAAAATACCTAGTGCTTAGTACTAAAAATTTCGGCCGATGTTTTTTTTAAAAAAAAAACATTTCGGACGTCATGTTTTTTAAAAAAAAAACAACGTTTTTAAAAAAAAAAAAACGTTTAAAAAAAAACATCGGCCAACCCTAGTCATCGCTGCTTATGACAAAAGTAAGCACACGCGGACTTGGCACGGCAATAATTTGATTAATTCTAAAAAAATTGTCGTCGGTTACTCGGACCCTTGAATATGGTGGCAGAATTTATTGTACCTTACCGAACCCCGAAAAAGTTTACCGTGCCGCACCGTAAAGTCACCGAAAAATCGAATATTCGCCGTACCGTACCATTTTCCGAAAAACTATACTATTTCCCAATATACCATTGACACTTAAGTTCTTGCCACTCTAAAATCCCACCTCGAATAATACCCCACCCCCCCCCCCACAGGCTCCGCCCAGCCAAACTTTGGCCCTATTCGGTGCGGAAGAAAAAGAGCGAGCTTCGAGCGCGTCCGCTGTGAACAACATGAATTCTATGCTGGCGCCCGGAGAACTCGATCAAACGCAGGTGATTTTTGCAGTACTTTTGAGGGAAACATTGGTGTTTTGGTGTGAATTTTTTATGTGAATTCTAAAAGAATTCTATGTCGGTGGTTAAGTGACAGGAATAGTTTTATTTATGTGGTCAGATTTGTTGAAAGTATACTGGTGGGTAACAAAAAGATATTTGGACATTTTTACATGTGAATAGTTGTCAATTGTATTTATTTACGATTTTGCTCCATGTTACACCTTAACAGTAAATCTTCCTGGATATTTCCTTAAATTCCTCCCTTTTCGATGTTGCTCTCACACAACTACTCATCCACCACAGTAACAAACACACTCACCCCCCCCCCCATTCCCCTCCCCAGTTGGTCGCGGGCGGGGCGGAGTCTGCGCTGGGCGTGTCGCAGGTGATCGAGTTGCCCATGCAACCCGATGCCGTGTCCGCCGAGTCGGGCGTCGGGCAGCCCGCTAGAGAGGGTGGGTTTGGTTGCATTGGTGGGAGGTTTTGGAGTTTGAGGGTGGTGTTATACGTTGTATAAGGAGACTTTTGTGTTTGGGGGGGGGGGGGGGGTTGAGTTTGTACGCTATTCAAAAACCGTGACATCAAATTAGCGCGCATAAGTCCATATTGAGCTGCAAACGTTTGCAGCTGAAGGAGGATTGGCTGAACGAACGCCACCGGAATTGACATTCGATTTGCCGCCCCTGTCGCCTACGCAGAGACCACACGTGAGCTTTTTCGTATGCGTATTTTTTTTTGAAAAAAAAAACGTTCCGGGAAAACATTCTGCGCGACTGTACGCGACTCCGCTTTAAAATTTTTTTAAATTATTTTTGTGAAAGTGCGTACGTAGGTAAGTATCCTGCTCGCGCGTTATCGACTGAGACATAAGTAATTTTGGGCGCATATTTTACGGTCCGCCGAGTGGTAAATAAGAACGTCTCACTTAGGAACTTGCACTTCGCTTATAACTAGTGATGTAAAAGTGCCATGGCACTGGCGTCAAAGCAAAAAGCGCCATGGCGCTTCTGGCGCTTGGCACATTGGCGCTTGGCGTTGGGGGTCGCAAAAGCGCCATGGCGCATGGCGCCAAAGAGTTGGCGCTTTTAACATCACCACTTATAACCCATCAATTTGTCCGCCATCCACTTACGATTCAGAACACTTTCATCACAATTCTCGTTACCCACCTAATAACACATTTTCCTTGCCGCAGGGAAGTCAGCGTCGACAAAGGCAGCGCCAGGGGGGTCTCCAAGTTGATGATATGATCACATTGACTAGGGATAACATTAAGGCGCAGATTGTGAGTGTTCTTTTCTTTCATTTTTTGTAGTTTTTAGGTTCCTTCCTGTATTTTTATTGTGGCTTGAAACGGATGTGGGCCACCAAATTTTGATGGTTAGCCCTAAAACTTTAAGATTCTGCGCATATTTATGTATCCTTGTAAAAGTCTCCGGTGATTTATTTTTCGTCATAATTTTTGAAGGATAGTTAATCGAGGTTGAGTTATTTTTCCTCACGCTCGCAGGAGGGGGGGGGGGGGCTGATTCGAGGGTATACGGTATCTACTTTTGACACTGAACGTTACTTTGTCTCATGATGTAAGTTGTTCCAGTCCCAGCACATACCTAATTCCCAGTTCCACACTAGGGTTCAAACGGGACCGCGGTCCCGGTACGTGGCTCGGCAAAAGTCGGGACTGGGGCGGTCCCGGTCCCGACATTAGAATATTTCTGGTCCCGGTCCGAAAAACTGGTCCCGTTTGAACCCTTTTCCACACCCCGTAAGTCTTATTCAAACAAAATTTTCACACGAACCCCCCCCCCGCAGTCCGATTACAGCGACACGCTGGTGCACAGAGACGCACTTTTCGCGCATTTGAATCCTGCGCATCAAAGCCACTGGCGCTTGCCTTCGAATAGAATGGGCGACAAAATTGTCAGGCCGCTTTTGAGAGCGGAAAAGATCGATTTTACTAGACCGGCCATTTTGGGTGGGTTTGGTTTTTTAAGAGCGTTGTGGTGAGCGAAATGTATTTTTTTGGTAAGTTGTCAGGATGATTTTTACAAAAAACGTTGAATCAACGAGCGAAAGTTGCGAAGAACCCGAATATTTGTTGTAAATTCCGCATGTGGTTCAGTGATGGCACCAGTGACAAGTCAAGTTGTGATCATTTTTATCAACTTATTTCAGGTAAGACAAGCGACAAGTGAGCAGTATCTGAATATTGATAAAAATAAGGTTTTCCAGACTTCCACTTACCACTTTTTGTCACTTCCCCCATTTACATAATTGGCACCTGAACCAAAACAAACAAACATAATCACTCACCAAAACCATACATTTCCAGGCACCAGTGAAAACAGGGCCTTTGACGCCCTACACAGAGCTGCGTGCGCCCAATGTCTGCAGTACATTGCTGATCCACTGGCGCCTCAAGATGTCTGGAGGGAGCCTGGCCCACCTCTCAAGCAGGTATTTGATGTTTTGGGCACTTTTGTGATTGTGATTGTGGAATTGCAATTCTGAGTTTTAGGGGTTTAATGGAGAAGTGTAATTTGCGTGCGCGAAACTGCAATTGTAAATTGTACAATGTCAGATTGTAAAATTTGCTACATTTTCAAAGTCTTCTGTACCTTAATTTTACCTCAAATTAAAAGATTTACCGTACACTTACTTCACCGCAAAATTTGTAAAATTTAACAATTGACGCATAGCGTATCATCATCATTAAAATTTTCTATACTTTCATCATTTGAAAACTGATTTTCGAGAAAAAATTCAACACTCAAATTTCGCCGTTCCCTTTTTTTGGTGCAATAAAATAGGTTAAAACACTTCAAAATCCCCCCCCCCAGCACGCCCTACCAGTCGAACAAGCGCCCATCCCACCAGCGGAACAAATCCCCTCACCCAACGCCCATCCCCCCGCCGAATCAGCTGCGGGACTACTGGCCGCACCCATTCAAGGGGACGAAACGGCACTGGACCAACTGCTACATGCTGAAGTGCCACTGGACGAAATGCACGATGGTACTGTGCGGGTGGAGGGACGCAGTAAAAGAAAGAGGAGGGGTGAGGAATTGGTGCAGGTGGGTGTTTTTTTGGTGTTGTGGTTGGCAAAGTGCCAAATGGATGTTGTTTGTTGAAAAGGGTGTAGGATTGTTCATTTGATGGACTATTTTTATAAATGATGAATTTATGAATTCCCATGCATACAGCAAGTCGGTAAAAATAATTTGATAAAAAATACTCCAGTATTTAGTCAATGAAATCACGACTAGGGTTCAAACGGGATTGACTTTTCGGGATCGGGATCGGGATTCACTTTTTGAGATTTCGGGATCGGGGTCGGGATTGGGGTTTCGGGATCGGGATTGGTATTTTGAGATTTCGGGATCGGGATCGGGATTGGCCGGGATTGGGGTCACGGGATCGGGATTGGCATTTTTTTCGGGATCGGGATTGGGGTTTAGGGATAGAGATTTTTGCCACTGTTCTGGCATTCACAGTTGTTCATCAAGGTCTCAAAACACTGTTGGATGCCAGAAAAGTGACATAAAATGGACGCTGGGGGTTTGCGTTCACATTTTTGCACGCAAAAATGTCATTTTTTCACTTTATAATTTTCACTATTTTTTCCGGGATTGGGATCCCGGACTTGGGAGATTCTCGGGATCAGGATCGGGATTTGAAAGTTTTCGGGATCGGGATCGGGATTGGTATTTTTGGATTTCGGGATCGGGATCGGGATTGGGGTTTCGGGATCGGGATCGGGACTGCTAAATCCCGGAATTTCACGGGATCCGGGATCGGGATCCCGTTTGAACCCTAATCACGACGGCTCCGCACCTGTACGCACAAACGCCCGGCGCGCACAAACGCCTGGCACGCACAAAATAAAAGTCCGGTACGCACAAACGCCCGGTATGCACAAAACTGTAGCTGTGTGCGTGCCGCACAATGTGCGTGCCAGTCGTTATGTATTTGTATACTCCAGTCACTTTACACCCTGCACGCGTGGTTCCCGCTGGAAGCGTGCCAACGATGTTTTACCCATGCGATTTTCAAAGTTGAAAAGTTGAAAAAAGTCATCTCTCTAACGATACTCATTTACTCTAACGATACTTATTCACACAATGATTTCTCTCATCTTTTATACAAAAATCGCATGCTTTATCATCGTTGGCACGCTTCCAACGTGAGACATAAATGAGTGCGAGGGCAGAGTATCATATCCGCCGAGTATAACATTGCCACCAATCTCACCGAGTGTTTGAGTGCCTGTTGGGTGCATTCACGTGTTATTCACGTGTATTCACGGTACGCACAGACCATCAGATTTGTGCGTAGCGGACATTTGTGCGTGGCGGGCTCAATTATGTGCGTGCCGGGCGTTTGTGCGCGCCGGGCGTTTGTGCGTAGGAGGCCTGGCCCATCACGACCCGGTGTACTGATACGGGACTCAAGATATTATCAGCTATAATTGTGCAATTTATATAGAGGTATTTATCACAATTGTAC
>OZ038459.1:18983168-18995730 GCA_964036195.1 Sphaerolaimus hirsutus
TGTTTCATGGGCGCATGGGCGTGTGTAATGATACAAACTGTTTCATGGGCGCGTGTGCGTGTGTAATGATACAAAATGTTTCATGCGCTTGCATGTTTCGTGTAGCACTCTCTTTCCCTTGGTAGCAAGCAAAGCACAATTGGTGTAAGTAAACTAAAAATTGTCAAGTAAGATTTAAACCAAGTTTTAGCAATTTTTTATTTACTTTCATTCGTACAATAGACGCTTGTGAATGTCACAATGTGACAGTGTAATTTCTGCTTGTGACACCAAAAATCCCGCTTGTGACATTCACAAGCGCACAAGCACTTACGCCGCCTATGCACAGGATGTTAACGATAACCACCCAAAATTTCAGCTATTTCGTGTCCGCGTTTCTGGAGTGATGGCACCCGAAGTGATGAAAAACCACTGGGTGCCGGACTTGACGCGGACAGCGAAATTCTGTCAATTTTTTTGCGCGTATACGGCGACCCACACTTAGGGGGGTCGCCGTCGCCCCTGCGTTGGAGTATAGTAGGGGGGGAATGTCGGCTACGTCCCACCCAAATTTCATCTCTTAATTCCCCCCACAGCGGGAGTTATGGCGACAGCAGTCAGGTCAGAAACTGACTGCCGGACCTGATCCGAACGCTGTTTACCTTCATACCGAGTAAATACCATATTTGCTCATATAATTCCATTGGGGAATTATTTATTCATTTAACCTTTGTGAATGGGGGAACTATTGAGGAGGGGGAATTATTAGAATAAATATTACAGAAGGCGATTAGAAAACATAAAAAAACGATTTTCTTGAAATCAACTTAGTTATCAATGTTTATCAGTTGAGGCTTAAAATGAATAAAGGTGGATAAATTTTGAGCTAACAAAAGCTTTTTTCTTTGGCGCTAGTGCCAGGTGCCAGCGCCATGGCGCTTTTCCATCACTACACTGGTGCCAAGGACCAGCACCAGGCATTTTGTTCCTGGCACTGGGCAAAAACATTGCCAAGTGCCAAAAGTGAATGGCACTTTTCATGGGCATGGTGCCAAGTGCCAATGGCACCACAGCAAAAAAGCTCCAAGGATGAAAAGCTCCATGGTGCTTTTACATCACCAGCAAAAACAGTTTCCATGTTTTTGTTTAACATAGACAGATGGAAACTCAAAAATTTTGGTTCAAGTCTCACGTCTCTCTTCAAGTGTGTTTTTTTTTGGAAAAGTCTCCGTATGGGAATATGGCAGCCTGCCAAAATTTCGAATTCGTTATACATATATAAATAAAACCGGCTAAAAATAACTTATAAAATAATATAACCATGTATATAAACAAAAATTGCGATTATGAAGGTAAATTGGCAGAATTCATGTATATTTAACGATTTTGGGCACTTGAAATGCTTTCACTCTCGTTCGTATAATACGCAACTGGTAACTTGGATGTAGGCCAAGTACCCATACGTGACCCGAACTTTTTTCAACTCAACGTTTATTCGCTAGTGGTGACGTCACTGAAGACGCGCCAATTCAAATAAATTCTAATTTGGATATAAAATATAAAAAATTTGAATGTAAAGTTGGATAGCTTTTACTAGCGTTTTTGTCGGCGACCTTCGAATATGTTTTTCTCGCCGGAGCTTTTCACGCGTCGCGGCGAGTGGGCGCTAGTTTGGTGAGTCGTTTTTATTTCATTTAACGTTTTGATATTTCGAATTTTCATGGTCTTTTCTGTACTGTTGTTTCCGAATTTCGATCGCCACTTGGCGGAGTGCCAATTTATTCTCACCTTTAGGCGCGCGGCCACCCAAGCGAAATCGACCAGACAGAAGGACAAGCGTCTGTGGAAAAGATATGATATTGTTGCCGCGTGGTGAGTAATAAATTTATCGCACGAGTTCGTTTTTTTTTGAACTGTGCCAAATGTCTTGAAACAGTTAGCAATTTGTCTGTAAAAGTTCCAAAATTGAACAATTGGTCGTTCGATAAATCTCCAATGTGAATCTACGTTTAATACATCAGATTTTTAAATTTTCCGTTTTCCGTACAATTATTTTGGCATTGATGAATATCACTGTTGAATATATCTCATTATTTGCTTGATTTGCCCCCCCCCCCCTTTAAGCTTAAAAACGCTCTTTTAAAAATTCCATCTTCTCCAGCGTGGGTGCTCAGCGGCATTTGCCCCAAGCGTCGGGTCGGGCTCAAAAGAAACATCAAAAATTGGCCGCCAAATTCTCGCTTTATTTGCACTCGCAACTGCTCACTGGCATCACGAATATCTACTCGTGGCAAGTGGATGATTTGCTGAGTTTTTTTTTTTTTGGATATTTTTGTGTTTTTGATGGGAGGTATTAAAGTAGCCAGATATATGGTAGGCGCTGGTATCATGTGTAGGTATTTTTGTCGTCCATATTATAAACTTTTTGAAATAGTTAATATCGATTTTAATATAGGAAGTGCTCTATAATCGATGTCCGCCTCTGTTTAGTCTTCTTAAAGTAATCATATAATAGGGCATATTCCATATAATATGACATCCCGAGCCACTTTTTATATACCGCTTTTTTCCTACAATAATCCTGGCTCCAATCCCAGACCCTGTAAACTGCCAACTGTAAAATGTCAAATGTCATCCAAAGTGTCAAATGTCATGTAAAATGCCCTGCATAATGGCAATACGATTGCCATTTTGCAGGGCATTTTACATGACTCTTTACATTTTGCAGGGCATTTCACACGACTTTTCACACTTTGCAGGGCATTTTAAAGGGTCTGGAATCGTCCCCTGTCCCCCTCACCTTCCTGAACTTCAAATTGAATTAAAATCAGATTAAAGTTAAAATCCACGCGCAGGAGATGTAGAACGCGTTTGGCTGGTGGTTTTGCCCCGCTTTATGAAGACAATTGAGCCCACAGAATTGGACATCTCTGGCGCTAATATTCAGGCGTAGGTTTCTTTTTGCAGGGTTCACTTTTGTTTGGGGGGGTCTTATTTCAGGGTTTAATTTTACATAGATTGGGTTCTGGGTGTTGTCAGTTTTTTTCTCTGGTTCTCGTTTTTACTATTTTTATGAATTATGAAAAAAAGAAGTGTGGTATACTTAGTATGGCTGCCGAGAACCCTCTAACTTTTGTAGACGCCTGCAAAATATTAAAGAACAATCGGTGATTTTGGTTTGTAAAATCTGGGCTTGAAAGTTCTAACACTAACGAAGTTTTACTCTGCCGCATATGAAAAGTTTCATTTTGTACACTTTCGTTCATTTCCAGCGATCCGATGGCGATTACGTTGCCAGAACGGAAGAAACGGCCATCTCCAATCTGCAACAGTTTCGAAGATGTTCGTTTTTGTCTTTTTTAATAAGTTTTATCGAAATGTCGAATACCGTATTTCCTCGAAATACCCCCGGGGGGTTTATTTTTTCAGAGTGAGAATTTTGAGGTGGGGTATTTCGAGGGGGGGGTTTATTATTTCGCCAGAAATTTTTTGAAAACCAAGTACTAAATTGTCGTCTGAAACGTACGCAGACGTCGAAAATGCAACAAAAATCGCCATGTATAAGACTCTAAAGACTTGTATAAGTGTGTAGACGTATAATCACTGTTCTCACATAACAGAGTCATCGTTTTTAACGTGTGTTTTGCATTACCCAGATGACAAACCGCAGCCTTTGTCATTTACGTTCTCTATACACTAAATTTGGGGGGGGGTTATAAGTTCATAGTGTTCATTTTGAGGGGGGTATTTCGAGGAAATACGGTAGTCTAAAATTCCGAATCCGAAGAACAAAATGCAATTAGCTAAAAATCGATTTTTTGGATTTATCGATATTTAGAATTATCGATATTATGCTCAATTGCTTTTCTTCTTTGCAGTCGCTCACGCAGCTGGAGCGTGCCGAACGTCTAATGACCATGACCGCGTCTCAGATAGAATCTGCCTGTCAGTTTTTAAATTTTTTTCATCGGATGTGATTTTTTGACGAAACAAGTGCATTATCGCATTTTCTTGGTGATTTCGCCGGGAATCGCTGTGATTTCTCCAATTTTGGAGGAGAAAGCAGAAAAGTAATATTTTCACTCGATTTCGCAAATTTCGATTGTTTTTGTGGGATGTTTCAAAGCGCTAATTTCAATGTCCACTACAGCAACAATGTACCTGCTTCATTCAAGTGGCGCTTTTCTATAACAATAGGATATTTTGAATAATCTTATTTTATTAAAAACAACTTTTATTTGAAAACATTGATGTTACGCCTAAGGACGTAGCCAGGGGGGGGGGGGGGCGGGGAGGGCGGCCGCCCCCCCTTCCCGGGTTGGACAAAAAATATGCCAGAAATGGCACTTCCGTAAAGGTAAAGCGATTTCTTGGTAGCTCGGAAAAATTTTGCGCGCATTTCGTCGCCCTACAGTATATTAAATTGATACCTATAGTTTGGGACAAGAAAGCACCAAAAATCTGTCCCGGTCGCAATATATGTATGTAAAAAAACATACATGTACAACAGTATTTGGCGCCAATGCCAATGGCGCCATGGCGCGGCGCCTACGGTTGGTGCTGGCGTCGAGTCGCCATTACTTTACCACAGGGGTCAAATTTGCCTACCCTGTCCGCCGGGCTCCGTATACAATCCGCCCCCCCCCCCGCTCAAAAATCCTGGCTACGTCCCTGTCTTCCCCTACCATAACCTCACCCTACCATAACCCCCTACCCCAGCCCTCCCCTGCACGGCCCGTCCCGAGGACATAACTCTGCGCGAATCTGAATTGCCCGCAGTCGGCAGCGTGGAATTTCGCGCGTTCACCCAGCAAATGGAAAGGCAGATGGATCGGGAAATGATGGGGGATGGGCAGGGGGTTTTGGGGGAGGCTCAGTTCCCGGAAATGATCGATGTTGGTTGTGTTTTTTTTTGGGGGGGGGGGGGTTTGGATTTTTGATTGGGAGAGTCTTGCGGGGTGAATTTTACACACGATTTTCCTGTCCTGAAAAAATTTGATGTAGAAAACACATTTCGTTATGAAAATCGAAACCTACATGTAGGGTTGGAAAAAAAACGTTTTTTTTTAACTCGATGTTGTTTTTTTTAAAAAAACGTTTTTTTTTAATAAAAAACGTTTTTTTTTAAAGCTCCCAGATATGACCTAGTGTCAACATATATAGGTATATCAGACAGTGGCAATACTCTGTGATGTTATATATGACCATATAATGTCTGTGGAGCCATGGGATAGCATTATAAGTGGTGATTTGTGTCAAAAATATCCATTTTTCGTCGACCTATTGTTCATATATCGCCTTATAGTCGAATGTTCGTGACTTTAGGTGAAGTTTGGCACGGAATAGTGGTCAAACAAGGCTATAAAAGGAGGTTGTTACTTTGGGAGTGAAGTTACACACTGTGGAGGTACATGGAAGCACATTACCTCAATATTATATACTACAGCAACATATGACGGCTTATTAACCCATGGTAGCACATAGAAATGGATACTTTGATACTAAAAATGCCACAAAACCAATGAAAACAACCACCAATGTCAATTTGTGTGTGAAATTGCGCGCTTGCGCGCAAAAATTCTGCAAAATACCTAGTGCTTAGTACTAAAAATTTCGGCCGATGTTTTTTTTTTTTTTAAACATTTCGGACGTCATGTTTTTTTAAAAAAAACACGTTTTTTTTTTAAATAAAAAACGTTTTAAAAAAAACATCGGCCAACCCTACCTTCATGTGTGTCATCGCTGCTTATGACAAAGTAAGCACACGCGGACTTGGCACGGCAATAATTTGATTAATTCTAAAAAAATTGTCGTCGGTTACTCGGACCCTTGATTATGGTAGCAGAATTTTTTGTACCTTACCGAACCCCGAAAAAATTTACTGTACCGCACCGTAAAGTCACCGAAAAATTGAATATTCACCGTACCGAAAAATTGAATATTCACCGTACCGTACCATTTTCCGAAAAACTATACTATTTCCCAATCTACCATTGACACTTAAGTTCTTGCCACTCTAAAATCCCACCTCGAATAATACCCCCCACAGGCTCCGCCCAGCCAAACTTTGGCCCTATTCGGTGCGGAAGAAAAAGAGCGAGCTTCGAGCGCGTCCGCTGTGAACAACATGAATTCTATGCTGGCGCCCGGGGAACTCGATCAAACGCAGGTGATTTTTGTAGTACTTTTAAGGGAAACATTGGTGTTTTGGTGTGAATTCTAAAAGAATTCTAATTATGTCGGTGGTTAAGTGACAGGAAAAGTTTTATTTATGTGGTCAGATTTGTTGCAAGTAGACTGGTGGGTAACAAAAAGATATTTGGACATTTTCACATGTGAATAGTTGTCAATTGTATTTATTTACGATTTTGCTCCATGTTACACCTTAACAGTAAATATTCCTGGATATTTCCTTAAATTCCTCCTTTCGATGTCGCTCTCTCACAACTACTCATCCACCACAGTAACAAACACACTCACCCCCCCCCCCATTCCCCTCCCCAGTTGGTCGCGGGCGGGGCGGAGTCTGCGCTGGGCGTGTCGCAGGTGATCGAGTTGCCCATGCAACCCGATGCCGTGCCCGCCGAGTCGGGCGTCGGGCAGCCCGCTAGAGAGGGTGGGTTTGGTTGCATTGGTGGGAGGTTTGTGCGCCAGTTATACCAAGGATGTGCCATTTGGTTGTTGCAGTTTTGTATTATTTTTTTTTGTTTCAAAAATCTCAAAATTTCATCTCAATTTTTTCTGTCTATGGTTGTCTGCTTTGGCTCAAAACAATGGAAGTTTGCGTTCGAACGTTTTTTTGAATGTGGAAAACGAAATCTGTCAAAATGAAACCTGTAAATATGAGGAAAAATTTAAGTCTGCATGCTAATCGTTTTAAGAACCAGCAATTTTTCAATGTTTTTTGTGGGCCTGTTTTTCGTAAAAAAATTAGAACTTTAGAATTAGAAGATACTAGTTTCGTGTCGCTTCACATTCCCAAAAAAACCGTTGGAAATTTGCTCACTTGTAAACGTGCTAACTGAAAATTTCAGGGTGTGGGTGCCTTTGTCTGAATCGTCACGTTGTCTGTAGGTGTGGTATGAACTGTCATTTTGTGTTTTTGTATTTTGATGTTCTGATGTGTTGTTTTTGTGTTGCTGTCGCCAGAAATTACAAGCTTCACATGGAACGAAAGTTCCCACTTGACAGGCAAATTTAGGTATACTCGGCGGACCGCATGCTATGCATTTTTCTGAAGGAAACACTCCATCATGACGTCATCATTAATCAAATTATAATAATTTCAGAAAAACATTCCTGTTTGTACGCGACTCCGCCTTTTTATTTTTAAAATATTTTTCTTGTTTTGTGAAAGTGCAACATAAGTGTTCAGCTCGCTCGTTATTGACCAGGACATAAATGATTTTGGGCGCATACGTTGCGGTCCGCCGAGTAGAATAGTGTCAAAAAGTACGTGTGGGATTCGACTTGATCAACAGAAGCTTGATTTTCATTAAGCAACATTTATTACACTCTGAATCATTGCAAATCTGCATTTTCCATGAATTGCTTTTCGCATGGTTTTTCCGATTTTGTGCCTTTATCGCACGTCGATTTTATCCAGCGTATTTTAACAGCAAATTTGTTCCACTTTGATCCTGTGCCAAAGTTAAACATTTTTGCTGCTTTTTTGTGTTTTATTTTTCTAAATTATCATTCAATTTTTTGTACATTGATTATGATGTAACGATGTTATTAAATGTAATATAAAAGTATTGCTGGGTGCCTGAATTTAACTATATATTAACCTGTATTCAGCCCAAAATTTTGGGTTGCTCCATGTAAAATATCTACTACCGAATGTTTATTGAATTTCTTATGGCCGCGTAATTTGTGACAACATTGCAGGCAATGGCAAAAATAGTTGTCTTCCATTTTATTGCTATGTGGGTTCTTACTTGGTCAGTCTGTATTATTTGTATTATTTTAAAATCAGTCTATTATTTTAAAATATTTACATATGTGATGTAGGGGTGAGGCGGGCTCAAACTGGTAACCAAAAATTAGTTGATGTTTTAAAGTTAGAAATTTTACACCCATTTGTAATTTAAATTTTTTGACATTCACTGAAGCATTCACTGTGGGATCTTATAGATAAGAATTTTGAGTAGCGCATCAGTGGCTAAATGAGAAACAGGAATGAGTATGCAGCAAATGAAATGTGAGGGTTTCCTTGGAACGACTTCATTTGCACACAGGTGCATACTCATACTGCCTGCTTCTCATGAGTATATCTTTGGGTGGATGATAGCTCACTTTTTATCGTGACAGTTTTGGTTGTTGTGGCCAGGGTGGGCAAAATGTCAGGAAAGAAATAAAAATATAATGGAAAATTGAAGAATAAAATAGAAAGAAAATGGAAAATTGAAGAATAAAAGAAAATACAATTTTAGTGAAAATAATTTTACTGAAACCAACTCTGGTTGTGGCTGTTTTAATAATGGCTACTAGTCGAGTGTTTGGGGGGGGGGTTTAAAGAGTGGGCTGTAAGTTGAAATAGTCTTGTTTGATGAATATGCTTGAAAATTTGAAATGCCAATCATGATCCTGACAAAATTTAATACTGAATCTAAGAAATTTACTGATCATGATCCTTAAAAAATTTGCCAAATTTAATTAATTGGTATTAATTGTAGAGAACCACAAAACCCAACTGAAGGTTGGTGAGAATCCTGCTATAGGTACCCACTACTCAGAGGCTTGCAAAAACTGACACCCCAGTGGGGACCCCCCTCCAAATGGCATCCCCCGGGGAACCCCCCAAAAGTGGCACCCCCTGGAAACTGCCCAAAAATGGGACGGTTATGGTAATGTAGTGTCAAAATGAAGCGCATATTTCAAATGAGTGCTATCAGAAACCTGAAAATGCATCCTTTCTCAAATTGAAAGTATTTGGCCCCAGTGGTTCATTTTCAGAGTTATGGTAATGTAGTGTCACAATGGAGTGCATTATAAATATATCAAATCAGTGCAATTAGAAACCCACAATGCATCATTTCACAATTTGAAAGTTTTGGCCCCAGGGGTTCAATTTCAGGGTTATGGTAATGTACTGTCAGAATGGAGTGCATATTTCAAATCATTGTAATCAGTAACCCACAAATGCATCATATCACAATTTATATTTTTTAGCCCCGGGGGCCTCACTTAAGGATTATGGTAATGTTATTGTTAACTCCCATAAACTCAGCCCCTAATTTGGCAAACACCCATCAACTCAACTCCCATAAACTCAGCCTCGTATTTGTAAACTTGTGTCAACAGCCCCTTATTTTTAAACTTCTGTCAACTCAACCCTAATTTATAAACACCCATCAACTCAACCCTGAATTGTAAACTCAGCCCCTAAAAACTCAAGTCAACCCTAGGGTTCAAACGGGATCCCGATCCCGATCCCGTGAAATTCTGGGATTTACCAGTCCCGATCCCGAAACCCCAATCCCGATCCCGAAATCTCAAAAATACCAATCCCGATCCCGATCCCGAAAGTTTTCAAATCCCGATCCCGAGAAACTCCCAAGTCCGGGATCCCGATCCCGGAAAAATTAGTGGAAATTATAAAAAGTGAAATAATGACGTTTTTGCATGCAAAAAAGTGGTTGCAAACCCCCAGCGTCAATTTTATGCCACTTTTCTGGCATCCAACAGTGTTTTGAGACCTTTATGAACAACTGTGAATGCCAGAAAAATGGCCAAAATCTATATCCCTAGAACCCAATCCCGATCCCGGAAAAATGCCTATCCCAATCCCGATCCCGTGACCCCAATCCCGGCCAATCCCGATCCCGATCCCGAAATCTCAAATTACCAATCCCAATCCTGATCCCGAAATCTCAAAAAGTGAATCCCGATCCCGAAAAGTCAATCCCGTTTGAACCCTAGTCAACCCCCTATACATGTGCAATTGCATTCTTGGGAAGCAACTTTGCCATCTACTAACCCTGTTTGTCAAGATTGTAACGTGTTTGTAAAGGGCATTTTGTACTAATAAATAGTGACTGCATTGTGTGCAAAAACACACACGAATCGGGCAAAAATGAGGCTGTGATTGTGCCTCCTATCTTTTGCATTGGGCATACTTTGCATGCAGTTCACTCAGAAATATATATGTTCTAATTGCACGTGTGAAACCGAAAGGTATACTCGGCGGACAGCACACCTAGTATAGAAACCTACCATAATTTTATGAATAAAATCTAGTGATAAATTTTGTAATTAATTTTTCCATAGTAAAAACGAAACATTATGATGAAAAACTGCATAAATTTTGGTTCATTATTCAGATGGGTTACGGTAGATTTTCATACTAAGTGTGATGCCTGCCAAGTATGCAAAATTATGCCTGCGTAAATATCATTATTAGTATTTTCTATTTTTTTTGCGCGCAAGCGCGCAATTTCACCATTACATTACTACTAGTGGTTGTTTTCATTGGTTTTGTGTATTTTTAGTGTCATTCTTGCATGATATCATATAATAATAAGCCGTGATATGTAAGTGTAGTATATAATACCCAGCCAATGTGGTTCCACATACTTCTACAGTAGGAAACGCCAGTCTCAATGTATTCGCCTTCTTTTATAACCTTATTTAAGCACTATTTCATGCCTAATATCATTTGAACTCACGAACATTTGACAAATAGCAATTTACATAACGAGTCAACATAAAAAGTGGATTTTTTTGCATAAAACCCCACCTGTATTACTATCCCATGGCTCTACAGCCATTCTATGACTATATATCATCACAAGTACTGCCACTTGTTTGACTTAGAACCATATTTGGGAGCTTTCTAAGAAATGTCTTGACATTTTTTGAAAAAAAGCGAAAAAAGCGCGTTTTTTAAAAAAGAGTGCTTTTTTTAAAAAGCGGGGCAGTTGGAAAAAAGCGCTTTTTTCCATCCCTACTCCACCCACACGTTTATTTCTTTACTTTATAAATTTCTCAGAAATCTGAATTTGTCAGATACCGTATTACCTCGAATTAACCCCCCCTCGAACGAACCCCCCCTCAAAATGGGCTGGCAAAATAATAAACCCCCATGGGGGTATTTCGAGGTAATACGGTATATGAAATTTGTTATTGCGGGCCAAATTCGAAATATTGAATGTATAATTGTGATAAATACCTCAATATAAATTGCACAATTGTAGCTGATAATATCTTGAGTCCCGTATCAATCAGTACACCGGGTGGGGGTGGGGGCTCGAGGGATAGTAGCCTAAAATTTAGCCTCAGGTTAAATAGATAGCTGAGCGGCCCGGGAATAGATAGATAGCTGGAGCATTTGTTCGGGGGGTAACCCCCCCCCCCCCTCCAACCCCCGCCAGACTGAACCCCTGATTTAGACTGCAAGAAAAAATTAGGAGCAAAGCACAAAAGGGGATTTACCGCGATTTTAACACCTCTGCTTTTATTCAATGTAAATGCATCTAGATATTTATATAAAGTCTACCCTAATATCAATAAAATATTAATTCAGTTGCCTCAAAATTGATCAACTGCAGTGTCGATTTCACCGTATTATAACAATTTTTTATTATCATGGTTGGCGCTTTTTTGGCGCCATTTAAAATGCCGGCGCCAGGCGCCAATAGCGCCACCAGAAAATGGCGCCAAGCGCCAAAAACGCCATGGCGCTTTCTCAGACCCCAGCGCCAAGCGCCAATAGCGCCAGAGCGTTTTAGCGCCAAGCGCCAAAAGCGCCATGGCGCTTTTTGCTTTGGCGCTAGCGCCAGGCGCCAGCGCCATGGCGCTTTTCCATCACTACCCCACATAACGTTTCCCTTGGGAGGATCCAATGAAACATGCAAGCGCATGAAACATTTTGTATCATTACACATGCACACGCGCCCATGAAACACGCCGGTTTGCCCATGAAACACGCACGCGCAGTGTCATAGCAATGTATGTGCGCGCGTCGCATTTACTTATTTATTTTGTAAGTATAATCAACCATTTTCAACGCTGTATATTACCTATTTACATGTGTGCCAAATTGCGTTTGATGCCTTTGATAGTTAAATGTGCACAGTAAACATTGTTAGATGTGTTAATTGTGTCAAAATAAGCAATTAATTCATTGGAGCGACTCAATCAACTGTAGCACAGCAAATATCTGACCAAAAATGTCAACAATATATAATCTGTATAAAAAATGTTTAGACTTTGTTTGACCAATTAGTAATATTAGTAATGACGTATGAACAGATTTACACACTGTGCTCACGGTAATCAATATTGAGCACATTCAAATTATCCATGCTGCCAGCCGCGCATTCATGCCTTGCCAATCAGCTGTATAATGTAATGATAATTTGTTAAGTAGAGTATCAATAATTACTCTGATTGGCAAGGCATGAATGCACAGCTGGCAGCATGGATAATTTGAATGTGCTCAATATTGATTACCGTGAGCACAGTGTGTAAATCTGTTCATACGTCATTACTAATATTACTAATTGGTCAAACAAAGTCTAAACATTTTTTATACAGATTATATATTGTTGACATTTTTGGTCAGATATTTGCTGTGCTA
>OZ038459.1:18995930-19016404 GCA_964036195.1 Sphaerolaimus hirsutus
CGATACAGTCGTTTGAACCTGATGATGTTGGTTTGCTTTGAAAGATGGTTTTAATAACATGGGTTAAATGAGTTTTAGCCATTCGATGGTTAGATGGAATAGCTAGCGATAAATGCATGGGGAATATCGTTTTTTTATACTTTTAACCAAAAAATCTATATGCGAAAATTTTGAAATTTGAAAAATAACAAAAAATCAGACGCAATTATTGGACATCATTAGTTGCCAAATAACAAATGTATAGCACTCCATTCCTCAAAACGCTCTAACATACCATTTCACAGCTTGTGTTCTCACCAAAATGCCTCACTTTACAGCTATATCTGGGCTGCCCAATAGTGTGCCCATGCCCCTCATCAAGCGCGGAACCAGGTGCCAATCCCAGACCTTGTAAATGCCCTGTAGAATGTCAAATGTCGTGCTAAGTATCAAAAGTCATGCAAAATGCCCTGAAAAATGGCAACGTACGTTGCATTGCATTTTACATGACCTTTGACACTTTGCACAGCATTTTACATTTTACAGGGCATTTCACAGGATCCGGGACTGCCCCCAGAATGTAGTGTCGCTTGGTGCCGCGCGGTCATTCTACGCTTGCCAGCGAACATGGCTTCTGATGATAGCACGGTATTTGTGCGTTTTGTGGACTGGGGCCACACTGGAATGGTCTGGTCGGCTGAGTGCAAACCGCTTTTGGCCAGGTTTTCTAGATGTCCACCGTTGGCGATTCATTGCAGGATGTCCAGTGGGTTTTGGGGTTTTGAGGGGTTTTTGAGCTGGTGAATATTATGAGTCACGGTTGTGGTATTTCCTGATTGACAGCACCCAGTACGCACTAGGGTTGGAAAAAAACGTTTTTTTTTAACTCGATGTTTTTTATAAAAAAACAACGTTTTTTTAAAAAAAACGTTTTTTTTTAAAGCTCCCAGATATGACCTAGTGTCAACATATATAGGTATATCAGACATTGGCAATACTCTGTGATGTTAAATATGACCATATAATGGCTGTGGAGCCATGGGATAGCATTATAAGTGGTGATTTGTGTCAAAAATATCCATTTTTCGTCGACATATCGTTCGTATATCGCCTTATAGTCGAATGTTCGTGACTTCAGGTAAAGTTTGGCACGGAATGGTGATCAAACAAGGTTATAAAAGGAGGTTGTTACTTTGGGAGTGAAGTTACACATTGTGGAGGTACATGGAAGCACATTACCTCAATATTATATATTACAGCAACATATGTCGGCTTATTCACCCATGGTGGCACATAGAAATGAATGTTTTGATACTAAAAATGCAACAAAACCAATGAAAACAACCACCAATGTCAATAAATTTTGCAAAATACCTAGTGCTTAGTACTAAAAATTTCAGCCGATGTTTTTTAAAAAAAAAAAACATTTCGGACGTCATGTTTTTTTTATAAAAAAAACGTTTTTTTATTATAAAAAAACGTTTTAAAAAAAACATCGGCCAACCCTAGTACGCACACTAGTTAACGGCCGACATTTCTCATAGATGCAAACGCTGTTGAAATGTGATCACGATTAATTTTTGTCGATGCTTGTTTGGTCACTTAGAATTTAGAAACATTATTCACAACCCACGCATCACATTGTAGGTATTCACACTTCGAATGATTTTACAAATTTCCTTATCAGACATCGACATCAACGATTTGACATCTGACAGAGTGGAAGATTTCATGCAGACAATGTCCGATGTGGCCTACCAAGCGCGTGTGCAATTGCTGAAATTTGGTGATCCATTGATTGTAAAATTGTGGCACCCTACTGTGATGGGTGTAGATTTGGGCAAAAGTTTCTATTTGAATGGACCTAGATACCCTTTGCGAAATGTGCGCTTTTTTATTTAAATGTTTATTTAAAATTCGTTTCATAATTCTGGCATTTTTCTCGCAGGCAGTAGCTAGACATGGGGAAATTTATTCGGAACGGGACTTGGATTGGAGCAACGGTAGCGGCTCTTCGTCAAGCACTAAGTGTTGGTTACGTTTTCACTCCATCCTTTCTCAATGTTAAGTTGGCACGTGTGCTTTCAACCAGGGACGTACGCAGGATTTTTGAGCGGGGGGGGGGCGGATTGTATACGGAGCCCGGCGAATGGGCCCCGCCCCCCCCATAAACTTTGGCCCTATAGCAAAGGAATGGAGCCATGGCGCTGGCGCCATTTGTAGGCGGCAGCGCCATGGCAGTTTTGGTGTTGGCGTTGGCGCCAACGTCTACCATATAGGTACCTATTGATACCTATGTATGGTACTAGGTCCGCTTTTTGCACCGTTGGACGCTTTTCTAATGCATTTTGACACCTGAAAATACATTTTAAAGAATGAGGTGGGGATTTGCGCGCTTGCGCGCAAGAAAATTTTTAAAGTGCCCACAAGTTCGCCTCAGAAAAGTGCCATTTCTGGCAAATTTTTCTGTCTGGCCAGGGAACGGGGAGGGCGGCTGCCCCCCCCCCCGCCTCCCCTGCGTACGTCCTTGCTTTCAACGTTTTCATAAACGTTGCAGCAAGTTCGCGCAGCAACGTTGACTCAAAGTTGGACGTAATCACATTTGATAGAGTGTCTAAACCGCCGCGAAATTTTGATATGGATGTTGTGGTCACACACGTGCAGAGCCATAAGATGATTTATGTACAGGTTTGTTTGCGATTTTTTCACAAGGACAAAGCAGCAGCGATTGATTTTTTGAGAGAATTTTTTTTGTACCTGTTCTTGACAATTGTCTGTGGTGTATGTATTTATACACTAGCGTGCAGAATAGTTGGGACTGCCTGCTGCAGGATAAACATTGCCAAAATTTGAATACGTACAATGTTTGTATTAGGGTTGGGACGATATGACTTTTCGATATCGATATTCGATATTTTTTTCTGAAACTCGATATTCGATATCGATACGATATGGACCCTCGATATCGATATTCGATATGAAAAAATGGTCGATATTCGATATCGATATTTTTGATATTTTGCTTTTCGTATAGCAGGGCATATCTCATTTGGCATATTGTATTTCCATTTTGTCACAAACCCAATTGATCATCTCTCCTGAAAAGTAGATGATACAAATTTAAATGGCTCACAAGAATCAAAATGAGAAAATGATTTTAAAATGTGACAGATGTGGTGATGAAAAGGCCGCCCCCAGCCATGAAATATACCAGCTCTATTTATAGGTGCCATGCCATGGTGCCATTGCTGTTCCCATGGTGTAATTAGCTATTAAACACATATATAAGATTTGTGCATTGATACAAGATTTGATGCTGTCGCAAGTGGTGAAACAATAATACCTGTCATCTGAGAACTATTTCCTGGCTTATTTGAAGTCAGGCCCAGGGAGGATAGAATATCGAAAATATCGAGGAAAAAATGGTCGATATTCGATATCAATATTCGATATTTTTTCAAAATTTTTGATATTGATATTCGATATTCGATATGAAAAAATAGTCGATATCTGATATTCGATATTCAATACGATATATCGTCCCAACCCTAGTTTGGATACCATTGGTGGGTACTGGGCTGTTGGCCACATTTACCCGGGATGACCACCCCTCAAGTTTGTATGTGCATATATTCTTGGTGCAGTACACCCCCGTTTACCTAGGTCCGAACGCTTATGAATTTTGAAAAAAACGATTCATTCATGGCCCCCCCTAAACTTTTTGGGAAAATTCACCCCATACAAAAGATAGCCCAAAGAGTTGTCTAAATGATGTATGGTAGTCCCCCCAATATAAGGCCGCGTGGGCCGTGTAAACGGCCCACGCGGCCTTATATTGGGGGGACTACCATACATCATTTAGACAACTTTTTGGGCTATCTTTTGTATGGGGTGAATTTTTCCAAAAAGTTTAGGGGGGGCCATGAATGAATCGTTTTTCAAAAATTCGTAAGCGTTCGGACCTAGGTAAACGGGGGTTTAACTAAATTCACTCAGTTTCTTTGTGTTTCAGAATGGTTGGGACTTGCTTGTTTTGGGCAGTAACTGCCTTGTATCATATTTTATAGTCTGTATACAATACCTATGTTCATAAAAAAAAACAATATGGCAACTGCCTGATTGTGTTGCTGAGCTCTGTGAGCAGCAAGGAACATTCTGAGCAAATGGTTATGCATTGTGGCACTGTGGAATGTATTTATTTCAGCAACAGGCTTGCATATCCATTGCCAGCCACTTGGAAATGGAGGCAGGCATACTAGTCTGTGTGGCTATATGGTGTGAAAATTTGAGATTTTTGCTTTCCTCTATTGAGGAGAAAACTTGGCTCAACTGTCAATGTGCAAGTGTTTTGTATTTGTAAGAGAAAGAAGATGGAAGTTTGAAGTGCTATAACTTTTGATTGGAAAGAGACATTGAAATAATTTTTTTTGCATATGAATAATGTCTGTCTAAAGTATATGATAGCATGCTCAAAATTCTTTATGTTGGAAACTGTATCAATTTAATCAGTATAAGGAATTTAGACACCACTGAAAGTTTGAAGTGCTATAACATTTGATTTGAAAGAGATATTGAACTCATTTTTGTTTTATGTAAATTATTGTGGTCTAAAGTACAGGGGTGGGCATCTTCAGTTACCGCTGGAAAAACGCGATAGCTTGAGCTACAGTTGAGCTATCACAATGAAATTTTAACACAATAGAGTAGACTCCATAGGACACCTATGCTGAAGTTTGCAACCCAAACGGCCACAGTTTGGAGGAGTTGTGGAACACACAGTTTTTAGTGTAATTTTGTGACTTCACCCCCCTTATCTCGGGACTGGGGGACTATTCGAGTAAAAAAAGAATTTGGTAGTAGGCGCGACCACAACATACTCAAAGGGCATCAAAATCGGCCGATGTACGACAGAATGGGACGACACTAACGACCGATGCCCCCCCCTCAAATGCCACCCTCGATTTATCCTATGGGTGACGCCAAGTCACAAAATTACACTAAAAACCGTGTGTTCCACAACTCACCCAAAATGTGGCCGTTTGGGTTGCAAACTTCAGAATAGGTGTCCTATGGAGTCTACTCCATTGTGTTAAAATTTCATTCTGATAGCTCAACCGTAGCTCAATCTATCGCATTTTCCCAGCGGTAACTGAAGATGCCCACCCCTGTATATGATAGCATGTTCAGTCAAATTTATTTTTCATGTTGAAAAAACGGGTCAAATCAGCATAAAGAATTAAGACATGACTAATACGACTTCAAAAATGGAATCTTCAGGTTTTGCCGATTATTTTAAGTGTTGAACGAGCCAAATCGGCCCAGAAACAGTTGATTTATTAAGCTTCAAATTCAACCATGTAGATTGGTCATTTTTGTATTTTTACCAAACACCTTTTTATAGACCCCCTTATCTCGGGCATGGGAGATTTTTTTTGCCAACAAATTTTTTTAGTCATACCTCCAAACTCAAACCCCAACATACTCAAACCACATCAAATTTTGCCGAGGTTCAATGGAGTGGGAAGCAACAAAAGTGTGATGAACCTGCTGCCCCCCAACTAAAGTCCCAACTATTCTGCACGGTAGTGTATAGGTACATGTAAAAATGCTAGGTTGAGTAAAACATGAAAAAACGCATTCATTTTACATGATTAAGGAACAAATCGACGATTCGCGTTATCTAGAACGCGTCTCCTTCATATGTAAGCTTTATAATGTTTGAATGCCCAAAACGTATCAATTATCCCGACGCACAGACACTGGACCAATTCGCACATTTCTGCGCCATGCAGCACAGCATAGGGGAGGCTTTCGAAGCTGGCAACCTGCCAGAAATCAACGTTGACCTGGTGGATGAGGGGCTCACCGTGTGTGCCAGATGGCCGTCTGTAGTCGGTGGACAAATGGGGCCTTGGGTGTGTTGTGGGGTTTTGGGAGGGTTGGAAAAGTGGTTAGCCGTGGAAAATGTTCATGCCGTAGAACTTCGTGTATTTTTCATTTTTCACCTTTCGAGTTTTCCCTATTTGTATAATTTATAAATTTCTGATCACTAGCCCTTGTAAAGGGCCCATATTTCATTTAACTGGTGGTATTCTATTCTAGAGTTTCCTCAGCCACATATAAGATTTTTTACGTGTGAAGCATCGCCCGGTGCCACTCCCAGACCCTTTCAAATGTCATGCAAAGTGTAAAAAGTCATGAAAAATATCAAACGTCCACTAAAAAGTCCGTAAGAAGATTTTACTTTGTACATTTGGCATTGCACATGGTCTGGGAGGGGCCCCTGGTGAGGTTCTGTCAACCTTCGTTTTAAATCCACCCTAACTAGGGTTGGAAAAAAACGTTTTTTTTCACTCGATGTTTTTTTATATAAAAAACGTTGTTTTTTTAACAACGTTTTTTTAAATAAAAAACGTTGTTTTTTTAAAAGCTCCCAGATATATGACCTTGTGTCAACATATATAGGTATATCAGACAGTGGCAATACTCTGTGATGTTATATATGACCATATGATGGCTGTGGAGCCATGGGATAGCATTATAAGTGGTGATTTGTGTCAAAAATATCCATTTTTTGTCGACATATCGTTCGTATATCACCTTATAGTCGAATGTTCGTGACTTCAGGTAAAGTTTGGCACGGAATAGTGATCAAACAAGGTTATAAAAGGAGGTTGTTACTTTGGGAGTGAAGTTACACACTGTTGAGGTTAGGGTTGGGAATTTCAAAATTTTCGGTTCCGGTTCTCGGTTCTCGGTTCCAAAAGATTTCGGTTCAAGTATCGGTTCTCGGTTCCTGAAAATTTTCGGTTCCGGTTCTCGGTTCGGTTCTTAAACTCGGTTCCGGTTCGGTTCTTACGGTTCTAAAATGATCAAAATTTCGGTTCCGGGTAATAAAATAACCGGGTATCGGGTAATAATCGGCTGAACAACAGAAAAACAATATACCCAAGTTTACATGTGTATGTACATTGGTTGGATATTTCATACTACAGGAGCATATTACAGGTTATTATTTCATGGTAGAATGCAGACATAGAATTGTTATAATAATACTGGTATTTAAAAAAGTGTAAAAGCAAACATATACACTTTCTGTACTCGCATACTTTCAAAAAGTACACGAGTAAATGAGTACTGGTATTTTTTTCTGGAGGAAACGTAAATGTATTTATGTAGTACGCGAGTGAGTACGCGTATTTTTTTGAGTACAAACATAAATAACTTTTGCCAACTACGGTTAAAACTGCCACAAAACCAATGAAAACTGCTACCAGTGATAATGTGTATACTGCAGCGACATTACACCTTACAATCAGGGACGTAGCCAGGATTTTTGAGCGGGGGGGGGGGCGGATTGTATACGGAGCCCGACGAACGGGGGGGGGCGCCGCCCCCCCCCCCCTAAAATTTTACCCCTGTAGTAGGGGAATGGCGCCATGGCGCTGGCGCCAATCGTAGGCGCCATGCCATGGCGCCACTGGCGTTGGCATTGGCGCGAAAACACCAGTATACGTCTGTTTTTTACTGGCATAAAGAACGACATGGACAGGAATTGGGTCCATTTTCATTGGCTTTGAGGCCGCGGAGACCAGTCAGCCGAAAATATATGTTGTGAAGGGAAAATGCGCGCTTGCGCGCAAAAATTTTGCAAACTGGCGACAAAATCGTCTTCTGGAAGTGCCATTTCTGGCACATTTTTTGGTCCAGCCCGGGAAGGGGGGGGGGGGGCGGCCGCCCCCCCCTGCCCCCCCCTGGCTACGTCCTTGCTTACAATGAAATCTACCATTTCCCATCTGATTAAATGTACATACATAAAAAAATTTCATCATATTTATCAAAGCAATTTGATAAATATGATGAAATTTTTGTATGTTTGTTCTTTTTTTCAGGTGGGATATGGTATATTTCATTGTAAGGTGTAATGTCGCTGGAGTATATGTGAAATTACACGCTCCCGCGCAATCATTTTGCAAACAGATGAACTTTGCAATTCTGAACACGCACCAAGATGTTCAGCTGCTGTTTAAAGGCTTAGATGTAGGTGTTGAGAAAACGCTGTTCAAAAAATTTTAAGATTCCTAGAAAATTTCGGTTCTTTCGGTTATTTACTTCGGTTCCGGGTATAAGTGCCGGTTCTCGGTTCCGGTTCGGTTCTCAAGCACGGTTCCGGTTCTCGGTTCTCGGTTCCAAAATAGTGCTCGGTTCTCGGTTCGGTTCGGTTCGGGTCGGTTCGGTTCCCCAACCCTAGTTGAGGTACATGGAAGCACATTACCTCAATAGTATATAGTACAGCAACATATGATGGCTTATTAACCCATGGTAGCACATAGAAATGGATACTTTGATACTAAAAATGCCACAAAACCAATGAAAACAACCACCAATGTCAATTTGTGTGTGAAATTGCGCGCTTGCGCGCAAAAATTTTGCAAAATACCTAGTGCTTAGTACTAAAAATTTCGGTCGATGTTTTTTTTTATAAAAAAACATTTCGGACGTCAAAAAAAAACGTTTAAAAAAACATCGGCCAGCCCTAACCCTAACCCTCAAAAACCATCACAACCTCACCCCGAAGCTACGCGCCGTGGTTCTATCGATCACCCCCAGCGCGCTGCACGTGCAGTCAGTGGACACTGGTCACTTGTCGCCGCCAATACACTTCAATCGTTTGAGTGACAGTGTCCGCGCGCTACCAAGGGCTTTCAGGGTGCCCCCATTGGTTGGTGGGGGGGGGGGGGGCGGGGTTACAACGGGATTGACTATTCGGGATCGGGATTGTTTCTTTTTAGTTTTCGGGATTTGGGATTGGGGAAACGGGATCGGGATTGGGTTTGAAAATGTTTCGGGATCGGGGTCGGGATTGTTTTTTTTTGTTGCAATTTCGGGATTGGACTGGAAATGATTTTTTCGGGATTCGGCATAGTGATTCCGTTTAACCCTGATTTAGGGGTGGAAAAACCCTTTTACAACGATCCGTTTTTAACCTGTTTAAGAACTGCCGGTTATCCCTAGTCCTCACTCGCATAGTTTTTCTCGTGGTTTTCAATTGGCACCATGGAATCATGAATGGTTGGACAATTGAGTTGAGAAATATATCGAAAATTGACATCATTTTAGATTTTATCCATCCTAATCTTTTCAAACGTTGAATCATTATTTGATAATGTGCGCAGTAAAGATTAAATTTTCAGGTTTTTGTCGGCCGATTGGACTCTTGTACATTTCAAATTCACGAGTCCGTTACGCACGAATTACGATGCATTTTGGCACCTGCCACAGTGGATCCTTTCTCGATAAGAGGACTGGGTTTGGCAGCGATCAAAAGTGAAAAATTTGGAATATTGACCGCTAGATTCTTTAGTAGCGCAGCCCCGCCCACTAAAATGGCCTTGAAATTGCATAATAGGTGAGTGCTGTATTTTTTGTGCAGCATTTTTTGCGAGTGATAACTTTCTGTGTAAAATGTTGATAAAAGTGGCCTAAAATCACATTTTCAGCGGCGTTTCCACAATAGTGCAATCACGGATGGCCGCGCGCGATATCCAGTGTAGATCAGTTGTCGTCCAGAAATATTCACCCGTCCCATCACTTTTGGAACGCTACATGTTCATGGGAAAGTGGTACAGCTACGAGAGTCGACTGTGTGCCGCCATGATTAGAGGGAACTTGAAATTGGGTTTGATGCGGGCAGCGGGCCAAAATTGTGCTTCGTTTGATGGGCGGAGATATGACGAAACTTTGGATTGGGTTAAACGCGAGATGGGTGCTATAGTCCAGTGACTTTACACCTTGAACCCGTGGTTCACACTGGAAGCGTGCCAACGATAGTTAACACATGCAATTTTCACAAAAAGGTAAAAAAATTCATTGTCGGTGTTACGTTTTACATTAACGTATTCACAACAGTAAACTTGTTTATGTTGTCACAAAATTCGCATGCTTTAATTATAATTGGCACGATTCCAACGTGAGAAATAGATAACAGTGCATGCAGAGTGTCATGTCGCTGGAGTATATTTGCGGTGTTGAGAAAAGTCAGTAGAAGTAATCATTTTGATGTAAGTATACTCGGCGGACCGCAAAGTAAGCATCCTAAATTACTTATGTCTTAGTTGATAACGCATAAGCATGATAGTTATGCATGCACTCTCACAAAAAAAACCCAGAGTAGCATACAAGACGAGTAACGAATGTTGGTTTTTCCTGAAACGTTTTTGTCTATTTTTCATGATGATTTCAACGTTTTTCAAGTATGTTTGGATTATTTTGTTAAATACTATACTGTTGCATTGTGGTTTGGGTGTGAGTCCTTTTATCTAGTATGTACATAGTGAATACCTCGGCTGTTACTGGTATGTTTTTTTTGTCTTGATGATAACAAATACTGTATTTATTATGATGGAATGGTATTTATGCAAAATACAGTTTGTGAACTGATAATGACCGCTACTGCTAATGACAGTATTGTGGATCAAATTGACGAATTTGGACATGCAAAAAGTGGCGACATTGCCTACGTGTGGAAACTGCCATTCTATTACAAAAAATACGGTAGATTGAGTTAGCGTTGGGATGGTATTTCGTATCGAGTATTGATGTCTTTCATATAGTTATCATCGCAAGCGTTGTTACAACACTGAAAAGTTTCGGTTGAAACTGTCAACGAAATGGGGCAGGAATTTACTGTAACATATCTGCCCGTTACCGTAATTTGCAGAATAAATTCGAGCGATCAAATTACACCAAATTCATCCACGTGAAAGCAAAGTTATCTGACCAGAAAAATAATTATTTGGTTTTTTATTCAAATGGGGAATGGTACACTTTTGTAGTTGTTTATTACAATCAACTACTAAACTTTGCAAAGTTAACGATCAATCAATAAAAACAATCTACGCGTAACAAAATCGGAAATTGATCAGCACATGGCACTTCTGTGCGTCATTTGACAATCTACCAATATTTTTTCAAAAAGGAAGTGAATATTCATCAATAAAGTCGGCACTCCATCTCGAACACCGTCTATTATCAGAGGCAAAAGACACCAAATTATATTTAGGTTAGTGAAAAAGGTGCCTAAAATATTTGAGGCGTCTAATTCTAAAAGTCGCCAAGTCCACAAAATGCGATTTTGAGTAAATCGCATTTTAAGTTTCATGTCCAATTCCAGGTCCATGGTGCGTGCCCAATCGGGCTCTCTCATGCTCAACATTAAGTTCCAAATGTTAACAATAGTGTCAAATTTTCAGCCCCTGCTCTCAACGTATATGTGAAAAATGGGGTGTCTATAAAAAACTACTCGGACAGAACAAAATTATTTTGGGGAGGGAAATGGACTTGTCGCCTTCTTGCACCCGAGAACATTTTTCTTCCCGCCCGCGTTGCACCTGCCTTATGGGAAATTTATGGACTTGTCGACTTTTAGAAATCGGTGTCCGTGATGGACTTATCAAGTTTCTTGCATTTTTTTCCCATAAAAAAGGCGGCGGAAGGTGGACTTGTCGACTTCTTGCCCATTTTTTTTGCATTTTTCCCAAAAATGTCAAATTTGGCACTTTGCCATATGGGCATGTGAGGTCAAAAAATTTATGGAAAATTATGAACGGAATCGATTTTTTTCTGGATCGGGATAGCGGAATCTCAAAAAACGTTTGGATTTGGAATTGGGATGCAATTTGATCCTTAGTAAACACCGCTTAAATTGAAAAATACCTTTGGGCAAATCGTCTAAAAATTATACAAAAGACACACAAAAAAAGCGATTTCAGATATCATGGAAGCCGGCAGTATATCAGGTGCCAGTTCCGCAAATTGAGAAGTGAGAAGTGAAGTGGCAAATGCGATGTGAATTGAGAAGAAATTGGCAAAAGCGAAGTGGAATGGCAAGTAAATTGGCAAAAGCGAAGTAAAAATAAAAAGCGATTTCCCTTCGCTTTTGTCAATTTCCTTCTCAATTCACTTCTCATTTCACTTCGCATTTGCCATTTCTCTTCTCACTTGTCAATTTGCGGAACTGGCCCCAGAAGTCAGGAAACGTCGTGATTCTGGGACAAATAAGAGGACGGCTGCTTCATATGAAACTGCACTCGAGTATGCTGGACAATCCTGAATTTGATAGCATTGTCAGGAGTGATGAATTGATAGAATTTTGTTGTTTTGGCACAATTCATAAAAAGGTAGGAAAATTAAGTTACCGTAAATCCTCGAGTAAGTCCTCCCTCTTGAATAACTCTCCCCTGTTTGCTGACTGAGGAAAAAATAACTAAAAATATGGATATTTAAAAGTATATCGTCCCAACACTGGATTGATTTCTTTCTCTTTAGTCTCTGTACTGTTTCAAAGTTGTTAAAAGGTATGTACGTTTACTCGAAAAATACGCGTACGCGGTAAATACATTTACATATACTTTTTGAAAAAATACCATACGCGTATGGAAAATGTATTTCAGATATCTAGTGATTTACCGGATTTGGATGAATTAGTGTTGTATTTTTGTTGCCGCTATTCTTGCTTTTTTATCTCCTAGAATAAAGAGACCCTGAAAACTATGTTATCTATCAGTTTCTGTAACAAAAACATACGTTGTGCTGTACACGTATGAAAAGTGCCCACTTGACACCCACTTGAAAAAGTATGGACGCTTCACAAAAGATGTAGCGTCAGGATTGACGAAAAGTAGTCGTTTCTACACTCGCAAGAAAAGTACCCAAATTTACGCGTACGTACGAGTAAAAAAAAGTATGTTACGTTTTTGATACTTTGTGGTGAGTAAACAAAAAATACTTTACGTTTTCATATACTTTTAAAAAAGTTCAGTAATTTTAACAACTCTGTACTGTTTATGTAGTTCGTTCTTACGCTTGTAAACACCTTCCCGGTCACGTCCGGCAGCCATTTTTTGATTTTACTTCTTATATCCTATCCCCAGTTCTACGGCGCCCCCGAGGCTGAAACTTGGGGGAGATATTGGCGCAATCCCCCTCTACTTCGCATGAATTGGGGGGGTCGCCGCGACCCCCCCAATTCATGCGAAGTAGAGGGGGGTTGCGACAATATCTTCCCCAAGTTTTAGCCTCGGGGGCGCCCTAGAACTGGGGATAGGATATAAGAAGTAAAATCAAAAAATGCCTGCCGGACGTGACCGGGAAGGTGTTTACGTTCTGCCGCTGGTTTGTTTCTGTTTAATTTCATGAATTATTCTGCATGCGAAAATCGATGAATAAAGCATAGTAAATACGACACAGTGAAAATGAACAGTCTAAAAAATTATGCTGCATAGAAGCAATTGCTATCACAACGCTTATGTTTTCCAAAATTTGCTCAAGAGCACCAAGAAAGCGTGTGTACCTTTCGTTGAATAAAACTAGGTAAGTTGTTAAAATATAGAATATTACGAGTAATTTATACGTGTGTGAATGTGGCCACACTAGTGTACGGCCGGTATATTGGAAACTTATTTATTTTGAACTCATTTGAGTTTACTAGAAAGAATCGTTTTCGATCTCAGTCAACAGCATGGTTGGCAAAATCTCAGAAAAAAAATAAAAATAAAATGGAAAATTTAAGAATAAAATAAAATAAAATAAAATGGAAAATTTAAGAATAAAAATAAAAATTGTATAAAAATTCGAATTTTTGTAAAAATTTTGTAAAATTGTATAAAAATTCGTATTTTTGTAAAATTGTATAAAAATTCATGTGTTTTTTTTTGTAAAATTTTATCTCATTGCTTGAGTTTCTACCTGTTTATTCATCGATCTGGGGGCAGTTCCAAGCTTTGTAAAGTGTCAAATGTCATGTAAAATCACATGCAAAGTGTCAATCATCATGACAAATGTAAAGTAAAGTGTAAATTGTCATGGCATATAAAAATTAAACTATCAATTGTCAAGCAAATTGTATCCAAATCTTATGTTTTGTATCCAAATTATGTTGTTGTTAAATCCAAATCTAATGTGAACATTTGGATACAAAAACATTCGATTTAAATACCAAACATACTATGGATACAAAAACACAACATTTGGATACACAATTTTCACTTTGCATGGCAATTGTAATGACAATTACCACTTTGCTTGAAATTTGACATGACACTTCACGTTTTGCATGACAATTGACACTTTACTATACATTTGTCATGACAATTGACACTTTGCATGACATTTCACAAATGTGCCCAGTACACTCCAGTAGTCCTTCTACTGAAAATGCTCACCATTTTTATCAATAATTGTAACTAAACACTTGCAGCCAGCTAACAATACGGGGTAAACAACCATTTTGAAAAGTAAGGGGTAAATTTGTCACGGTTTTTCATGTATAGGTCTAATTGTAACATTTTTCTGGTCTTGCATGCATGATTTCGATTTTTTGTAAAATTTTTGTAAAATTTTTGTAAAATAGTGTCATTTTATTTTATTAATGACTTTTGGGAATAAAAAAAATAAAATAAAATGAAACAAGAATAAAATAAAAATAAAATTTTTATACAATTTTTATACAATTTTACTAAAATGAATTTTTATAAAACCAACCCTGGTCAACAGTAATTGACGGTTTCCTTAGTCCGGTATGCTAAAATGCATTGAGACCGATTGATTTATCAGTTACCAAAATCCTGGCCGTGAACTAGTGCACGTTGCACGTGTGAGAAATCAACCTGCAAATTTATTTGCATATGCTAGCATGAATTTTCGTAAGCCAGCGTCAGTCCCTGCAAATGTCATGCAAAATGTAAGATAAAATTTGCCCGATCTCATGTGAAAAAACGTTATATTTACATGTGTCCATTTTTTTATGATTTCTTGAAAAAATTTTCTCAGTTTGCACATGCAATCTAATATACGAATGCAATATTAAATACAACGACTATGAAATCATTCTATACACGCGAGTTCAAACCCACCATCAATCATTGTATTACGTAAAAATACAAAAACTCTACATAGAAGGTCCATTTACACGAATGACAAAAGTCAACCATCAAAACATTTCTCACGACTAAGTAAATTATGTACTCCCCACCTATCAAACGCCAACGGGCAATGGCGCGCCAATGGCGCAATCCAATCCACCTACAACTACACTCGATGCGGCACTGCCGCCAGCTGCGCCCCCCTGATTGTGTCCGGCATCGACACTGCCCTGGAAGGCGAGTTGCGGCCGGGGTCTGTTTGCTTCCGCGCTGGCTACTATGCCGCTCTGAGAGGGTGGGGTTGGAAGGGGTTTGGGGGGGGGTTGGATGAGGGATGGGTTATTTTGGTGTTGTGATGTGAAAAGCGCCAGGACATTGGCGCGAATTATGCTGCGGCGCCATTTCCGGCTTCTAGTATTGGGACTACAGCGTGAATTTCCATGGCGCGTTTTGCCTTGCCGCTAACGCCGTCGCCTTGCAAAGATAGCGCCAGGAGCCATGGCGCTTTTTGCTTTGGCGCCAGCGCCATGGTCCTTTTACAGTACTACGTATTTTGTTTGGCGTTTTGTTCGAAATGTTTTGTGATATTTAAAGTGCCATGGCACAGCGCCATTTTTCGTTGAGTACGTGACTACATTCTACCTGGCCCGACACTTTTTCAAAATACCATGCCTTGCGTTTTTATGTAGAGCGTAATTGGCATTTGGTGACACTTATCCCAAAAATACACAACAACCCAAAACGGCCCTGTGCCATTATGCATGTAAACTCATTATGCATCTAGAACCAGAACGCATTTAACTATACCCGTCATGCTGAAAATGTGCAATAAAACACGTGACCTAGTGATTTTAAAAGTGAAAATTTATAAAAAGTATGAAAATTAGCGACTTTGGGTGAAAATTAGGGTAAAATGGCTCAAAAGCGATCCAGATAGCTAAATAGCTAGGCAATTTGCTTAGGTGGGGGGGGGGGTTCTGTTCAGGGAAAAGTAACCAAATAAATTTGCCCCTGGGCAGTTTGGTGTGGGGAACCCGCCCCCTTTGGTACCCCTGCGGGTATAATGTGTCTATAATGGATGTAGATGCGTAATGGGTTTACATGCATAATAGGCCTGACCCCCAAAACCACCCACCTGCAACTCCATACACCCGTGTATCCTCCTACACTTGGCATAGGTCCAACTACAAGCTCCCAGGGCCACCGAAGCCACGGCCAACACGAACACCTTGACCAAGAGTCTCTTCTCCGCCGCCATGCCGCCGCCCACGCCCGACTGGTGCAGGTGGTGGTGCCGACTGGACAGGAGGTTGGATAGAGAGTGGTCAGTGGGTTTGGCTGCTGATGCGGCCGCGGGAAATACTCTGGTTTGGGGGTGTTTGTGTGGTGTAGTGGATGGGTGATATTGAGCTATGCTTTGCCATGGGCGGAATGGTACTGGCAAAATTTTGCGCTTTTGTTTCCTATTTATTTTTTCACTTTCCTGCCAGTAAATGTTGGCATGTGCGCAGACCGATTTACGCATGCAAATTATGTGGCCACACAAGCTAGATAGTTTTCAACCGATATTTTGAAAACTCGTAGATCAGCATTGAACGCATTTGAGTTTTCTAGAATGAAATGCCCGTCATCTACAGTTGACGGAGAGTAAAAATGACCCATTCTAGAAAACTCAAATGCGTTAAATGCTGATTTACGAGTTTACAAAATTTCGGTTGTAAACTAGCTTGTGTGACCACACAATAGTCCGAAATATTTCAAATTTACAAAGATTGCTTTTTCAATTGCGTCAGTGTGTAGTAGTTCTACTACAAATGGAAAAGTGTGGATCAAGATTTAAATTTTTGCATATCTCTGCAGCCCGCAAATGAGTTCCACGTGTGAATTAGTAGACTGTACAGACAGATCGCCTTACATTGAATGATTGGCGCTACACATATTTACTAGTTGACACCGGGTGTAAACTTTTCTTTGTGTCAATTCAGATTCCAGTTGACGTGTCGCAGAACGATGATTCAATGCGCATAAGCAATATTGAGAGATGAAAATTGCTGCATGTATGCATCGTCTTGCGCTCGTGAACTAAAAATCTACCTACCTAAATTGACATGTAAATGTCCTAAAATGTCAACCAACATTGCCCTCTCACGACGTATTGTTTAGCGTAATTACCTTTCACTTCAAAACATATTTACCTGTGTGAATTGGAAGCAATGTTTCCAGTATTTTGCTTCCTGACTCCGCCCCCGCTTTTGTGCAACCTGCTCAACCTGCTGTCTTCCGCGTAATTTTTTTCCATCAACATTTTCTCATTGACGTAATCGGCTAGAAGTAAAACCACCGCTGCAATTAAAAGCACTGAACCGACAGTTCCTAATGTGATACATCTGGTGATTTGAGATCTTCTGTTTTTGACCCTCTGAAAGATGGGATGTGGGATTTACACTTTGTTACTTTTTAAGTATTTTTAAAGTGCACATACAGGTAATCTTGGCTCAAAGGGCCAATTGCAAATTTCACAATTTCCTCTGGGCAATTTTGGATTCTTTTTGCGCGATTCCACCAAACATTTGTCGTGGACATAGCTCATTGTACCCGCACATTGACATCTGAAGTCAATTTTTACATTTTTATGGGTCAGCAGGGACCCTGTGTGAATCAACTTGCCTATCAAAATGCATGAGTGTGGATTTCAAATTTTTCTAACTGAATGTATCAGCAGTGGTGCATTTGAGGCAAAGACCCACTGGATTATTAATTTTCTCAACAGGGACATAAGTTTCACATATTGGCTTCTAAAGTTTCATAAATTCTATTCATGCATACAAAGTAAATTGATTGACACATGCACCTTGTTAACCCACGAAAAAAACAAAAAAAAACAACAAAATCCACTGCAAAATCTCACCTGGATTTGCACAATTTCTCCACATCATCCATCAGCAGGCAATACCTGCACTGCCTTTTGCCAGCAGCCATACTGGCCAGTGATTTGAGTGAAGCCACTGACCAGCTGCCTTTCACAGCAACTGGCAAACTGCTTTTGTGACTGGTTTCTGCCTTGGTGTTTGGCAGTGTGCCAGCACTTGATGCTGCTGTAGTCAGACCTGTTTGGTGGTGATTTTGCTGACTCTGGTTTAATTGGCTGTATGTTGAACTGCTGGCTAGCTGGCTGTGGTAGGAGGTTAGTGAAGGTAGCATTTTAGGGTAGTTTTTTTTATTTGATGGATTCAGGCACCTGCGTTTTTGAATACCATGAATTAGATGTTTTATAAATACTGGATTTGACTCCAACTGGACCGGAAGTGCGGGTTGGGGGTAAAAATAATTTCAGTCACAATCAATTGTGCACACACGCAAATCACCTGAATGTGGTGCTACCTATTTCAATGTTCCGTTCTATTCAACCCACTCAAACTACAATGAACAAAAAAGCCATTTCTCAACTGGCATGGCACCCATATCCGAGCACTAAGGTGCACAAAATTCCAAAGTCAATTTATAGTATGACATAGCCTACTTGATAGTTGATAGGTTCTCTTGAGATAACTCAAGCCAATAGAAATAGAAAAGACATCTTGAAGTCTGTACAAATGAAGTACAACAGGAATGCAGTATGGAAGCAGAAAGTCACATGAACAGTTTCAATGCATGGATCATTGCATGGAATATATTTTAGCCTCCTATATACTATTTATTTTTATATAAGTGTGCAATGTGTGCTATATAGTTGGATCGGTGGAAGCCAATCTACTATCAGGACTTGATGCTGGGCTATCTTTCATGCATATGCATGATATGAGTGTGCTCCGTGCAGGGTGGTTCAATTGGGGTGGAGAAAATTGGAGGTTGATTGATATTGGGTTGAATTTTCAGGGTGACACTTACAATTTTATAAATATGATCGATATGATAGAATGTGAATTGTCTTGTAAAAGACAAAAAAATTGATCAAAATTGTTTGCTTATTTACTGTCCTGTAAACATTTATTTACTTGCAAACCCTGTAATTTGATCATTCAATGTTTCAATGTAAAAACTTCTTGATGTGCTCCAACTGTGTGTCAAAGTTGTTGACTGACTGCATAGGCACATTTTACACACAAAATCCTAATTAGATATGATATCATGCATCCATCTAAAAGCTCGCATTTTATACACTTGCTTATCATTTCGCAATTTCATGCTTGGATGATTTCTACTGAATATCTAAATTCTCAGTGCACATGAATCAGGGCAGATTAAAACTGCAGCATAAATATTTCTGTAATGTGCGCTGACTTCCATAGATAGAATACTTTTTTTACTATTTATTGAGGTTTTTGGATTTCGGAATGTTTGAAACGACGTTTTTTGGGGTAAACGGCGCATAGCTTTTGGGATCAAAATCACTTAAAGATGCTTTGACTCGTTTCCTAAATACTACTCCTTTTCGACACTGCCTGATATGTACAGTGAAAAATTGTCCTGCGACCCGTCAACTAAAATCTTAGTTGAAATGGAAACCAGTTGACACGCTGTGTGTGTAACGCCATTGAGGTGTTCAAAATCCTCTAATTATGTCCCATTTGTATTGATTCTCTGGCATTTTTCTGAGTATTAAATTCAAGTAACTAATTTTCAAGCAAACTTTTAACAAAACAAACAATGGTGTATACTCCAGCGACATTCCACCTTACAACGAAATCTACCATATCCCATCTGAATAAAAGAACAAACATAAAAAAAATTTCATCATATTTATCAAATTTCTGTGATAAATATAATGTAAAAAATGTATGTTTGTTCATATGGGATATGGTAAGGTGTAGGTAATGTGTAAGGTGTTTCATTGTAAGGTGTAATGTCGTTGGAGGATATGAAATGAGTATTTTTATGGGACGTTTTATGAAATGAATAGTTTATGGGCACTGTCTAGCTTCTAGATGACTGCAAAACGCATCTACTCATTTTGCGTCGATATTCATATAGTATTTTCTGCTTCTGAAAAGCCAGAAAATACGCAGCGGGTCAGGACAAATACCGTATTACCTCTAATTACCCCCCCCCCCTTGAATTACCCCCCCCCGTCAAAATAGACGGGGGAAATAACGACCCCCTCCCCATCGAAATACCCCCTCCGGAATGATGTACATCATGTATGCAATGTACATGATGTATTTATTACTGCTAATTTGTATCGCAGCTACACATAGACTAGTTTGTGTAGCGATGGACGTTGATATGTCCAAATTTATCCTGTTTGGACACATTTATGACCTGTTTTGGGTACGCAAATGCCGCCTACTATTTACTACGACCCTTTCGAAAATTTCTGACGAGACAATAACCCCCCTCGAATAAGCCCCCCACACACTCAAATTTTGCTGGCGAAAATATTACCCCCATGGCGGTATTTCGAGGGAATACGGTATCTCTATGGATAAATAACAAAAAAGTTCAAGAGGGTTCATTCAAAATTTTACGGTATGAATGTACCGTATTTTCTCGAAATACCCCCCGGGGGTGATTGTTTCATAGCAGGGACGATTCCAGGATTTTTAAGTGGGGGGGCTGCTTGTTTACGGAGGCCGG